>VMBQ01000192.1:29321-113440 GCA_007657795.1 Dreissena rostriformis
AAGCAAGGCACTCACTCGAATATTAGATACAGATGCTTTAAAAAGTTTGTGCTATCTGATTTCCAATTTGATCTATCGGTTTCGCAACTAAATTTAATTGAAACTGTTCACGATCCAAATATGTCCCTCCAATCTTTATATAGAATATTGAATAGCGTTTTAGAAAAGCACGCCCCTTACAAGCAAAAGAGAATAAAAAGCACACATATGCCAAAATGGATAAACAAAGAAGTTATTAAAAGTATGCGCGATAGAGATCACTTCCGCAAAATTAAAGACTGGGACAATTATAAACTGTTACGAAATAAAACTACTGCATTAATTCGCAAAAGCAAGAAAGAATATTACAACAATGCTGTTAAAAATGGTACTAGTACGGCACATATTTGGAAAAATTTGAAAATGATATCTAATAATGACAATAATCAAAACTGCGGAGTGAATTTGCCAAATAAAATTCTAGTGAACGGTGTGTATGTTGAGGACAAAAGTAGGATTCTAATTGCCTTAAATGAGCATTTTACAAACATATCAAATATTGTTGATAAGCTGAAATTTCACGAAAAAAACTTTGCTTATTTAAAGTTATATCTCGACAAATCCTTAAAACAGCATGAATTTTCTATAAATTACATTACCCCTCTCGAAGTAAGTAAAATAATTGGCAATTTAAATGTTAACAAGGCTACAGGAATCGACGGGATCGGTGCAAATATTTTAAAATACTGTGGAGAGCATATTGTTGTACCAATTACCTCAATAATAAATAATAGTATTCGTACAGGAATTTTCCCCGATTTGGTAAAAGAAGCGTATATTATACCAATATATAAAGACTCAGACAGAGAGGACTGTAATAACTATCGTCCGATTTCAATTTTGCCAACTATATCCAAAATATTCGAAAAACATCTATCAAATCAATTAAAAGAATTCTTTCGTAAAACAAATGTGTTAAATAAACATCAGTCAGGCTTTAGAGAAAATCATTCTTGCCAAACAGCACTGATTCGACTGATTGATGAGTGGCTAAAGGATGTAGATAATGGTAATTGTATTGGTTCTGTTTTTATTGATATGAAAAAAGCTTTTGATTTAGTAGATCATGAAATTCTGTTATACAAACTAAAACTTCATCACTTTTCGGATGGTACCTTGTCCCTTTTTCATTCTTATCTTAGTCAAAGACAACAATGCGTTAAACTAGGGACTAGTTTTTCTACCCCTCTGACTATTAAGAGTGGTGTCCCTCAAGGTTCTATTTTGGGTCCTCTCTTGTTTCTAATTTATATAAATGATATTGGATTATTACTTAATCAATCAGACATAGACTTGTATGCTGATGACACGACACTATATGCTACTGGGGCCAATCCTTCAGAAATTCAGACTAACTTACAAAATGATATTTATTCCATACAAAAATGGTGCACCCTCAATAACATGATGATAAACCCTAATAAATCCAAATGCATGCTTATTGGCTCGAAACAAAAAATTAAAAATATCAACCTTAATCTGAAAATAGATAATAACGCTATTGAAAATGTCACTAGCCATAAAATTTTAGGACTTTATATCGACAAACATCTGCAATGGAAAGTACACATTGATAAAACATGCTCTAAAATAAGCAGTAAAATAACTCTGCTAAAAAAGATATCAAATTATCTCACTTTTGATATGAAGAAATTATTTCATAATTCATATATTCTTACCACTTTCGATTACTGTTGTACGATCTGGGGCAGCGCTAATAAAACCAATTTAACAAAAGTGAATGTTTTACAAAAACGCGCAGCGAAAGTCATTCTACAAAAGCCAAATAGAACACCATCCAAAGAATTGTTTTTACAGCTTAAATGGCTCTCGTTTAATAATAGATGTAAATACCACACGGCAATCTTGATATATAAATGTGTCAACAATCAGACTCCAGAATATTTAAATAATATTATAACTTTTTCTCAAAATCACAAATATAACTTGAGATCTGCCACCCATAACGATATTGTTAATACCAAAGCGAATACTGGTTATAAGAAACGAGCTTTTTCATACCATAGCATGGATATTTGGAACAGTATACCAATTGAAATAAGAATGGCATGCTCTATCTCTGCTTTTAAAAGGCAATATAAAACACATTTATTTTCTAATCAATGATATGTCATGTTATTTTCTATTCAGTTATATTTCATGTGTGTCTGTCTAAAAGGCAAAATGTGTGATATGTGTGGGTGTTAGCAAATATTGTTTGAATGTTTTACTTGTTATAGACCTATATGTGTTTGGTATTTTAAGAAGGCCACATTGTAAAAAAGTATTGATTCATCTGCATAATATGTATAATGTGTCATTGTCTTTATGTGTAACCTTCTGTAAATAAAGCTTTTATTATTATTATTATTATTGTTTCGATCACATCATCACTTCTGGCTAACACAAGCATCATGTACGGTCTGTTCTTTATATAGGTCTCTAAGCAGGTCAGTTGACTATTCCACCTGGTGTCAACAGGTAGCTGGGGCTTTACGGATCCCGGGACGTTGCTGAGTAGAGCTCCAGGAGCATGGTGATTCCTGAAGTACTTGTTGACTTCAGTAACCTGCTTTATCCCCTGTGAAGGGGTAATGTCTTGCCCGAGAAGGTTCAGCCAGTGGTCAGAACACCCATACACTGTCAAAGATGGGTCGTGCTCAACCAGACTTCTTCTCATCGCCTCCGTCTTCTCGTTATCTGTCACAACCCCCAACCACTGTACAATTGTAGGTTTCTTTAGCCCCTGCTATGCAGTCCTTCGCCAGATTTGTGCAGTATGCTGCTGTCGTGTTGTTGTCGGCAGCATCGTTTGCGGACAAGAAGTATGCCTTGCCGTCACAGTGAAGGCTGGTGGCAATGACAGGGGTATTGTGTATGTCCGACCACCCATCTTGCATTAGGACAACATCTTTCCCCTCTAGCTTTTCCATCACTAAGGCTTGCAGATTGTCATGGACCTTGTCCCATCTTGCATTAGGAAAAGATCTTTCCCCTCTAGCTTTTCCTTCACCAAGGCTCGCAGATTGTCATGAACCTTTTCTAGGAGGCGTCCGCCTATGTCCTTGCGAGATGGAGGGGTGTAGCCTGGGCGCAGTATTATGATCGTATCCGGACACACTTCATTGTCAGCCACATTGAATGGAATGCTGCACGCGTAGAAAAACTTAGCAATTTGCTCATCCAAGGAATCACGCATGGTGTTTTTTTTTCACAACACCAAAGTTGCTTAATGACTGATGTTTCTGGCGTATGGGTGGATTGCTCATAGTAGGAGCTGGAGCTGGAGTAGATTTTACAAGCACAGTTTCACTTGCAGGCATGACACTATACTTGCAGAAATTTCTTTCCGATTACTTTTACATTTCTGTAAATGAGTTCTTAATCTTATTACTTTGGCACTCACTTTACACTTTGCAACTGTCTTAGTCCCTTCTGTTAATATGTGATAAAATCCCCACACAGGATGTTTGGGTTTCATTTTAAGGCTTCTGATCTAGACAATGTTTAAACTGTGAATGAAAAGCAGGAATGATGAATTTAATAAGAGGTGCTTTTATATATTTGCTAAAAGCTATATTGCTAAAANTTCATACCTATTGGAAATTATATCGAGATTAAAGCAGGGTCGGCACCAATCGACCGCCTCCGGTTTTAACCGGCGTTTTTACCGCTTAAAACCGGGGGCGGTCGATTGGCGCATCGGTCAATACTCCCGAAGTGGTCATTACTGGTCAATACTGGTCGATTGAACTTTACCCCCCCAATTTTGATTAATATTCCATGCTTAATTAAACAATATTGATAATATAAATTAAACAGACATGTTGCCAATAATGTCTTAAGCTAGTAATACCCACTATGTTATACCGGTTCATGCAATTTGTAGGCAAATCCCTCAAAATTGTGCAAATTAGTCAAAGTTGGCCATTTTTTGGAAAACTGAATATTTAACAATGATGTGCATTATCAAAAGTATATTCAATGTTTTTGAGACCAAAAAAGTTTGTACACATATGAACATGTCATCATCATCACATCATACAGGCATTGTTTAAATATATATTTGCTAATAGCCTTATTGCTAAAACAACACGACTGCCTGCCAAGTGCCAACTGCCAACCTGTCAGTTACTGTGTATTAGTTGTTCCTCATGCCCCACTGTCCCCACAGTCTTCTCACTGTCTTCTCACCTATACAGGTTGGGGCACCCAAAACTGATAATAGGGCCTTAAATGGCACCTTTTTGACACGACCCTTACTTGTCACGTATTCTTGCATAGATTTCTTTAATTTCTTTTAAACAAAATAGTGAAACAATATTTTATTTTCCATTGATATAAAAATAAAAAACATAATAAGAAATNTTTTCCAAACACGCACACATACGGTTTTAAACATTTGTTCTTACGAAATAAAATAATAAACAATGGCTCAGTTTCATCATATTGATAGTGCATCTAACATTTGACGGCCAATCGCAAATTTTATACATCGAATTAAAATAAAGAAAGTTTCCGCAGCTGTTGGTGAAGTGCGCGTTGCCATGGGATTTGGTAGTAGTCATGACAACAATAGATCGTGATGGGTAAAAACCGTCCGCAGCTCCAGTACAGGGGTTGTCCGGGTTGTCGTCATCTGAAATTCGTATAAGGTATGAATGCTACAGTGGTAATATGGTGAGCGTATTCATGAAAGTTAAATTTAAAATGTATCGATCTTTCTTATACACATTTTGAGGGATGATAGTGGTAGATTGTTCGATAGTTCAAATCACATGTTAGTGATTTTATTACTGAACGAATCAACACTAATTACGAGGTACATGTATGTTTAAAATTGTGTTGGAATCATAAAATTATTTTTTTAAATCTACGAGCATTTATTGAGTACGTGTTTTGATAGTTTAGTCACTGAAGATTTAACAATTTCATAAGGGGAATCTGCAAAACAAAAGAAAAATACCAGTTACCATAACAAAGTATTAACGTAATTCTAAATCTGCCCATGACGTATGGCTGAATAAAAAAAACATTACAGAATGGATATAGCAAACGTGCGCATGACACAAAACACTATCACTATAACAACAAGGCACTAAAGGTGTTCATGTGTAAACAGAGAGCATTTTAGTATCACACTTTGGTGTTATAACCAACTTCGGTTTTCAAAACTACAGTGCGTTCGCATTTTGTACAACACCACAATGCGCTATAGTAGTAAATACAATGTATATAAATTAAAACGAAACGAGCGTTGGTTATGCCTAGAACATCTTCATTTTGGCAGTTCACGCATCATTATCATTGTCGTCTTCATCATCATCATCGTCGTCGTCGTTGGCATAGTTCAACATAATTATCACAATCAAACTCATAATCATCAGTACCATTATCAAATTCATAATTGTTATATGAGATCGTCAACAACAACAACATCATCATCAAGATCATAATCCTCCTTATCATTAAACTCATAATTAACATCAACATAATCAGCAGCATTCCTCGTTAGATAATCAATATTGCAACCATCGATCAATACCCATCGCTATGATCATGGAATTATCTGGAATCGAGTTACTTAATTAAAGCTTTGACTGACTGTTTCATTATGATGATGTATATAGCATATATTATATGCAGATAATTCCAATAACATAACAATATGATGACGGTAAAGATTGAGTATGACGATAGAGACGGTAGCGGTGACAGTGTTGGTGTTAATTATGACTATGATGGTGATTGGTGGTGTTTTCTTTAATGTTGCTGTTGTTGATGATGTTGTTGTTCTGCGGCAGATGATGATAGTGGTGAGAAAGATAAAGATAAAAACGAAGATATTGAGAAGAATGATTAGGTATAGCAATTTAAATAAAAATTAAAACCTAAAATGTTGAGAGGATTGTTGAAAATATTAATGTAAAAGGGAATAGGTGCAGCGTTGTTTTAATAAATTGAATAACAAAGTTTTTAAATCATTCAAATGCGGTAATATAATTGTATTAGACGTTTTACATGTTTTAATATATAATATCATTGATATATCTTATCAATTTCATAAAAACTTATTTATTTGAAAAATATACACGACCCGTTCTTGTATATTTTATGCAGAATATTTCACAGACACAGTATGATGAAATGTTTGCAGAACTTCTGTATATAATTTATATATTGCAATGAGAAAATGTTACTTTAAGCATTACATTAATATGAGCATTAGTTGACATGAAGAAAAAAAACAACAACTAGTAATTGTTAGACACGTTTATCTACTCAATGTTTTAATAGTGTATATGCTTGAGTACAGGCCGATACAACTGAGCGTTAAAACTATACTAAGTTACATTAGAGAGTTAAAAGGTTGCAGAAAATTAGTAACATCAGCGGTTATATGTTACAGACCGGTGTCAGTGAGATGCGAGAAGTGTATTGCTATCGCAACTGAAACAAACAAACACACTTATCAGGTGAGGATGAAGTAGGATTGTGCGGAGTTAACGAGAGGGGTATAGGTGGTGCTATAGGGAACACATGATCCGCCGCTTACATAGCGCTTAAGGCCGAGAAGCGCAATTAACATTGTACGTCCAGTCACAAAAGTGCATATTGATGTTCCATTGCGTGCCAGTCGGACATGTGTTCAGGTAGGTCTGCCGATGTGCGCATTGGAAGTACTTCGCACAGTTATTCGGGTCTGCATACAAGCCGTCGATCATNTATAGGTGGTGCTACATGGTACAATTGCTCTATAATTAGAGAGTATATGTGGTGCTACATGGTACAATTGCTCTATAATTAGAGGGTATAGTTGGTGGTACATGCTGCAGTTGCTCTATAATTAGAGGGTATAGGTGGTGCTACATGGTACAATTGCTCTATAATTAGATAGTATAGGTGGTGCTACATGGTACAATTGCTCTATAATTATGCGCAATAGTTGGTGCTACATGCTACAATTGCTCTATAATTAGAGGGTATAGGTGGTGCTCCACTACATGGTACAATTGCTCGACTCTACAATAAGAGGGTATAGGTGGTACTACAGGTTATAATTGCTCTATAATAAGAGGGTATAGGTGGTGCTACATGGTACAATTGCTCTATAATTAGAGGGTATAGGTGGGGTATAGGTGGGTTACATGGTACAATTGCTCTATAATTAGAGAGTATAGGTGGTGCGACGTGGTACACTTGCTCTATAATGAGGGGGTATAGTTGGTGGTACATGCTACAATGGCTCTATTATTAGATGGTATAGATGGTGCTACATGCTACAATTGCTACACAATAAGAGGGTATAGGTGGTGCTACATGGTACAGTTGCTCTATAATTAGAGGGTATATGTGGTGCGAAATGGTACAATTGCTCTATAATAAGAGGGTATATGTGGTGATACATGCTCTACAATAAGAGGGTATGAGTAGTGCTACAGGGTATAATTGCTCTATACCTAGAGGGCTTCAATTGCCCCACCGCTTACCGGGCGCTTAAGGCCGGGAGCCGCAATTAACATTGGCCGTCCAGTCACACAAGTGCATATTGATGTTCCATTTCGTGCCAGTCGGACATGTGTGCAGGTAGGTCCGCCGATGTGCGCATGTGTAGTACTGCGCACAGTTATGCGGGTTTGCATACATACCGTCACGCATGTTTTGGCAGGAGAACATTGCTAAAATCAAATATATAACATAGAAGTAGATTCACTCTGTGCACGGACAATTGGCGACTACGCAATGGTTGGTACAAGCGCTTCTCAAATAAAGACGACACGAGTTTAATCCCCGCTCCCGGAAAATGTGAGCCAAGTTGGTGGTCACCGTAACGGAAAGTGAGGTTTCCTACAGATAGCCCAGATTCCACCAGAGGACAGGACCATAACAAAATTGAATATCCAGAAGTTCAAAACTACATAATGGCATTTTTCATTGAAAATTCGTCCACACACACACACAACACAACACACACGCACACACAAACACACACACACACAGTGGAGCGCAAAACTAACCTTTGGGTTCAGGCTTTGCCGAGCAGTCCACATTGGAAGCCCAGTCGCAGTTCTTGTTTTCTGGATTGAACAGAAGACCGGCCGTACAGAACATCACGTGGTTGACCCTCGCGTGGCACTTCACAAAGGCGGAGCAGTCCCCTGGGTGTTGGTATTCGCCGTCGGCTTTGTCGGCGCAGAAATCTGGAGGTAACAAAGACTTGAGAGCATGAGCATGCACGTATTAACTTAATGATCGCTTTGGAATACCTTGTGTTTGTTTTTTTCCATTCGCCTTAAAACGCTTTACAAAACAGTGCATATGTAGTGGCAATGCACAGAGATCATGGTTATGATATGATATCATGTACAATGCATGTATATTCCATCAAATGCCTACCGTTGACTTGCCCTACAACCAACACATTTCATACTCGTCAATGCTTTACAAACAACCATATTCGCTACTTGCGTTTTCCATTTCCGTATTATACAATTAACATGACTTCTTTTTTACTTCAAAACAAACGTTTGACCGCTGCGGCATTTATTCCGCGAAAGTTATTTTTAATTTCACCTTTAATAGTTCTTGGTTTGTGTTAGTATTCAAGAATAATAATCCAAAACAGTACAAACTGTATATATTTCAAGAAATATTTCAATAGAAAGGTATCATGAGACCGTGTATAAGTTTCGTTGGCTGCGTCTCTTATGCAATACGACTTACCACATCAACGGCGACTGCAATAGCTTGACAACATAGACCTGATACAACTTTAGTTGTAACCATCAGTCTCAATTCGTTTCGTTCGTTCATGTGTTGCCCAAATAAAATGGCAAAATGATTGTAAAACCAACATTCTGGAATAACCTTATATAAATTTAAAGAAACAACAACATGTATACGTATATATATACACTTATAACGATTCAAACCAAACATTTATTTCAGACTCGTATCCGTTTCGTAACTTATCGTCCCATCGAAGAGCGCGTATCCATTTCAACACTTATTAAAATAGCCCGTCCATCAACGTGTTCGATAAATAACTTATCTAGTTGGGTACAATTAAACAACAAATTACTTGTTCAAACGTGAAAAAAAGCAAATGTAAAACTGTTACCTGCTGGCAGTTCCGTTGGGACAGTTGAAGGCTTCACCGTCGTAGGGTTCTGTGTTGTAGGCTTCACCGTCGTAGGTTTTTGTGTCGTAGGCACTTGCGTCGTGGGCACTTGCGTTGTGGGTTTTTGCGTCGTGTGTTTTTGCGTCGTAGATGTTTGCGTTGGTGGTCCCTGGGTTGTTTGGGTACTGCACGAACATACATAAAATAAATACCACAGAATTGCGTTTTACATAAAGAAATACATATATGTACATGTTTTATTTAAAAACAAGAAACCGTCGGGGACGCGTGATGCTCCCCAAAGGTTTTTTTTGTCACAATATTGCTATATATATTGAGATAAAAGGAAACGTCTTGAGGGGCATAACTTTGGACAAAATAATACGATGGATGGTTTAGCAACTTAAAAAATTCAAAGGACCATAACTCTCTAAATAAGTCATCTAACCAGAAACCATTAATAACATGCGCATCTCCTCAAGGTAGTTAAGCTTCCCATAAAGCTTCATTGAATTCCAGTCAGTAGTTGGGGAGAAATAGCCCGGAAAAGAATTGCACTATATGTACAGTTCATAGAAAATTTCAAAGGGCCATAAGTCTGTGAAAAATCATCCGACCATAACCGGCTGATAATATGCATATCTCCTGTTGGTAGTGAAGCTTCCCATAAAGTTTCATTGAATTCCCGTAATAAGTTGCTGAGAAATAGCTCGGACAAGAATTGCACTATATGTACAATGGAAAATTTCAAAGGGCCATAACTCTGTGAAAAATCATCCGACCAGAACCGGCTGATAATATGCACATCTCCTCTTGGTAGTGAAGCTTCCCATAAAGTTTCATTAAATTCCGGTCATTAGTTGCTGGGAAATAGCCCGGACAAAAATTGTGCACGGACGGACGCACGGACGGAAAGACGAAGCGGCGATTATATGCTCCCCCCCAAAAATTTTGGGGGAGCATAAATTTTTTATTCTTAACCGTTGTTCCCACTGCAGCATGACCTACTTGCACTCAACGTTGAACGCCCAATCGCAGTACTTTCTCTGCTGGTTCCACAAAAGACCTGCGGCACACTGATGCGCATGGGCAACACTAAATACGCAACGGATGTAACGTGAGCAGTCTGTAGGATGCGGTAAGTAACCGTCAGTCACCCCGCTACAGTCTGAGATACATGTAAAGACAAAGTATTTGTAAAGTATGTATACATTTTGTAATTATATTTTAAGTTTCTGCAGGTTTCGGTTTAGAAGTCGGCAAATGTCTGTGTATGTGTTGCATCATAAATGTATCTTTTACATTACGATGGTAGTAACATAGTGTACAGCTTCGTTGAAATGTCAAATTCATATAAGTCAAAGTCGATTTCAATTGGAGGAACAGTTCCAAATTAGAACAAGATTTAAAATGTAATGTTGTATTTTGGAAATTTAACAACGGTAAATCGTCTTTGTTTTGCCAGAGTTTCCCCCATTAGATTGAGAATGCGGATTACAAAGAAAAAATCCCTGTTTTTTTGCACGAACCTCCGCCTGGACCCGCGGTAGGAGACACAGTGGAGGCACCAGTGGAAACTGTGGTTGATGGCGGGAGTATCGTTGTGGTTGTCTCGTCCGGGCGTGTGGTAAGCGCGGTAGGTGGCGCCACGGTAGATGGTGGAGTGTAGCCTCCAAGCACCTCCTCCATCAGGGACATCAGAGGATACGGGCGGTCGGAAGAGCTGCACGTCTGCCGGAAGTCGTCCAGGTCCATGTTCCAGATCATGGCGCCGCCATAGCCTTCGTCACGGATGTACTCAAGCTGTGTTGTTAGTCACGGCATGAGAAAGGTATTTAATTTTATTCAATTTTATTCAATGTTTGGCTTTTATTAGGATACATTTTATACAATTTTATTGTATTAAAATCCTAAAAACCATGTCATAACCATAAGGCGTTATACTGTAACCGGTAAAACCAAATATAGCAATATAATAAAATAGCATTCAATTACCATTAGGTTTCAGCTATTACCTTGATAATGAAGCTCTGTCTGTCATCGTAGCCTACCCACGTGCTTCCCTGCGTGGCGTATGGTACGAGGTGTTCCGAATGCCAGTGACGCATTGCGCCATTTTGCAACATTGTACACACCTGAAACATGTCACATAGGCGTTTTTTACTTGCGAGTTTCACTTATATTCCGTATGAAATTGTATGCAGCGAAGAGTGATGAGTTTGTCCCTAGCACCACCACCTTTCTATCAATTACAATTATTACTTACTATTAATTATCTTGATTAACGAAAGTTAGGACACATTTTTAATTAAAGCTTCAATTTCCAGATATTTAGTTTCTACTGAAAGATATTTAAGTTTGGTGTTGTCTTATGCTGTGGGATGAAAACCGGTGTACCTGGATGACCCACCTGTCCGTAATGGCGACCACTTACCAATCTCATATGCGCCGGGAGTGGGGATTGAACCCGGGTAGCCTAGATGAGAGGTTCGTGTACTAACCACTGCGCTAACCAAATGAACATTTAATGAACAATGCTTGACATTTAATATGGAACGATTTCGGCGATGTAGCAAGACGTATAACGGCGATGTAACAAGACGTATAACGCTATCCGTATTAAACAGACGCACCTCGTAATATGCGAGGAAGCCGCTCTCCCCGGTATACTGTCCGGTTGGCCCAGCGTCGGCGGCTGGGGCCCCCATGCCGTTATTGGCCTGATTGCTCAGCCGGAAGGAGCGCCCGTACGTCGCCAGTCCAATGATGAGCTTGGACTTCGGGCAACCTTGCTGCACCCAGTAGCGAGCCGCCCAGTCCTGAAACACGATAGGCGGAATGATGCTCGCTAGTAGTAAAGCTTTATTCTTAAATCAATTGAAGCGTACATCACTAAGTAGACTGTTATGACCTCACTTAACTAGTCCAAAACGAGCACGAACAAAACCGAACGCAAACTTAGGAAAACAATCCAATTGTGTAAGTTATGTTATACGAGTGCACAATTGCCAGGTTCATGTTATCGAGCGACATCAACAAACACCCAACTACGAAATTAAATTCCAAGCGAGGCATGTAAGCTACGTACATGTAAAGTATTAGTAAAATACCTCAATCCAATCTCAAGTTATTAAACGTAAACGTATTTTTTCTATTTGCGTTATATTTGAAGTTCCATTACGTTTGGCCAAATGCAAACTAAAGTAAACTGGTAACCTCTTGCTTGACACTGCCCGCCCGCCATACCCCAATCTCACATCCTGATATCAAACAGGACTATCATATTCGCCGAAAACCTGAGTTAAAATGAAAAGGTTAAGCAAAACAACAAAACAAGTAAATTAGTATTGACACGTATGGATACGCTCCCTCTCTCTCCATACCAGGTTGAGTTGCGCCTGCTCCCCGCTCTCGTCCGCGCGGGCGTACAGGGGAGCGTTGTGTCCTGTGAACGTTTCCCAGCCGCCGTGCAGGTCGTACGACATAAGGTTGATAAAGTCCAGCAACCTGAAATATGGTAACAAGTAGTCATAAGAGATACACAGATTGATAGTCATATTAACGTGTTTCTTTTGTTTTAGTTATCTGTGTAGCTGCTGAAATTGTAGGGCTTCGTGTGTTGTCTGTGCATCGAATTTATTGTTCTGAGAAAACTTGGCATAATGCATGTGCGTAAAGTGTCGTCCCAGATTAGCCTGTGCAGTCTGCACAGGCTAATCAGGGACGACAGTTTTCACCTTAACTGGATTTTCGCTAAGAATAGACATCATTTAAACGAAAAATTCCATAAAAGCGGAAATTGTTGTCCCTGATTAGCTTGTTCGGACACAGGCTAATCTGGGATGACAATTAACGCACAAGCATTATGCCCAGTTTTCTCAGAACACGACACAATTCACGCTATTATAGCTTCATGTTTTGCATTACTTCTTTTCATCGAATACATTCTAAATTCCTGTTTTGTGAAAATACGACAGAATGTACTCATTGGCTAACTGCAGATCTATATATTGTCCAAGACAATCTAAGGCCACCCAGTTCAGTAATGAACGCGCCTACCTGGCCATTTCCGGGATGTCGTAGGCTGGATCGATGGTCGTCTTGCCGGCGGCGACCGCGGCGGTCAGAAGCAGACGCGGTCTTCCCGACTGAACGGCATCGGCATCGAATTCGGCGAGAATGTCCTGTTATCAGGTTAGCATATTCAATATAGATATGACATCTTTCCTAATTGTCATCATTTTCCCGATTGCAGCTACATATAAGACACATCGGAATATAAAACGCATGCAAACTATCATGGAATCTTCGTAAGTGTGCATTGAACACATGTATTTGTGATGTGTATGTCTGACGTATTATGTTATTAAAGATGCAATATACTTTGATAACGAAAAAAAGTGTATATCAAGCATGCAAGGATAAATTAAATGGAATGTAACATGTTTTGTGCTTTAAAACTATTTATTTGTCCGTAGTGTTAACGCTATAAAGTTAAACGGCATTAAGCGGTTTGATTTTATCCACACAAACCTTGATCCAGCTGATGAAGTTGACCTTGTCCGCGGGCGGGCCTCCCCTGTTGGCCGGGTATTCCCAGTCGAGGTCAAGGCCGTCGAATCCCCATTGTCTCAGGAACGACGTCGCGTGCACGGCAAACTGTTTCCGCGAGGCAGAATTCGCCACGTGGTCCGAGAACACAGTGCTTCCGGCATTCCACCCTCCGATAGCCAAAAGAGTCTTCAGATTCGGGTTTACTTTCTTGAGACTGTTAAACTGGGTATACCTTCAGTTAAAATGTAGTTTATTTAATTGTCTGAAGTATAAACTCAAGCCAGGGGTAAGGCGACAGTGAGACGTTTAGTTCATAATAGGATTTATACATTCATAGAATGGTTGCCCCCCCCAGCCACCCCCCCAAAAAAAAAGAGACTTTTCAATTCCCAGTACGTAGACTGATACCTTCTGGCGAGGCATTTACAGAATTGCTTCCTTACAAAGTATTTATTATATACTACAGTTTCATTTACTGGGATTGTTTAAATAAAAACAATTCTAACATACCAGTTTTCATGGAAACACCCAATACAATATTGTGTAAGTGTTTCATTTGAAATCAAATCAATCTAATTAACCTTTTACTACCACTATTATATTATAAACTTCTTCATAATTTAAATAAAATAAATATCTGCCCCTTACATTTGATCATCGTTCCACTCGAACATGGCAATCTTGTTGTTGTCGAGCTTGGCAAACGAGTACACCAGNTCATACGACATCAGGTTGATAAAGTCCAGCAACCTGCAATTTGGTTACCATGGTTACAAGTAATAATAAGAGATACACCTATTGATACTGTAAGTTAAAGGGTTATTGTTTTAGTTGTTATAGTTGTGGCCGCTGGATCTGTACACGATATTAAAGCTTCATGTTTTGTAAGTACTTATTTTCATTGAATTAATTCCAGATTCATGTTTTTTGAAAATAAAACATAATGTACTTTCATTTCCTAACAGCAGATCTATATATTGGCCAAGACCATATGAGGCCATCCAGTTCAGTTATTAACACGCCTACCTGGCCATTTCCGGGATGTCGTAGGCTGGATCGATGGTCGCCTTGCCGGCGGCGACCGCGGCGGTCAGAAGAAGACGCGGCCTAGCCGACTTAGCGGCGTCGGCATCGAATTCTGCGAGAATGTCCTGTGATCAGGTAAGCATATTCCATATAGACAAGACGATTTTCATAATTTTCATCATTTTTCGAATATCATCTACGCATAAGACACATCAAAGTTGCCCGTTCAAAGTTATAGCTCCTCAATAATTGTTGACATTTGTGCAACTCATTATATGTTTTAAACGATGCAATATACTTTGGTTAAGAAGAAGTGTATATCAAGCATGCATGGGTTAATTAAATTGCCTTTTTTAAATGTCCTTTTTTAATAAAATGCGTTTGAAACTATTTAATTGTCCGTAGTGTTAACGATATAAGTTAAACTTCAATCAGTGATTTAATTGTAACATCACAGACCTTGATCCAGCTGATGAAGTTGGCCTTGTCCGCGGGCGGGCCTCCCCTGTTGGCCGGGTATTCCCAGTCTAGATCGAGACCGTCGAATCCCCACTGTCTCAGGAACGACGTCGCGTGCACGGCAAACTGTTTTCGCAAAGCAGAATTTGCCACGAGGTCCGAGAACACAGTACTTCCGGCATTCCACCCTCCGATAGCCAAAAGAGTCTTCAGATTCGGGTTTACTTTCTTGAGATTGTTGAACTGGGTATACCTTAAGTACAAGTGCAGTTTATTTAATTGTCTGAAGTATAAACGCAAACNCCCCCCCCCCAAAGAGACTTTTCAATTCCCAGTACGTAGACCGATACAATCTGGCGAGGCATTTAAAGCATTGCTTCCTTACAAAGTATTTATTACATACTACAGTTTCATTTACTGGGATTGTTTAAATAAAGACAATTATAACATACCAGTTTATGTTTTCATGGAAACTCACAAAACAATATTGTGTACGTGTTTAATTTGAAATCAAATCAATCTAATTAACCTTTGACTCCCACCATTACATTATAAACTTCTTCATAATTTAAAAAAATAAAAATATCTGCCCCTTACATTTGGTCATCGTTCCACTCGAACATGGCAATCTTGTTGTTGTCGAGCTTGGCGAACGAGTAGACCAGATGCGTGCACAGGAAGGGGTCGATGTTTCCCGGCGTGTATTTGGCGATACCGGGTCGGTACTGGGACCAGTTGGAATAATAGCATACGCGCTTCCGGTCACCTATAATCACAGATAGTTATGTTGCAATTTGTTTGCTTTAAATTGTGATGGATCAAATACATGAAACGATTCGCCTGCATTGCCATATTAGTTGTAAAAGTAAGAGAAGCAATTTCAGGAGCATTAGCAGCAGTAGTAGCAGTAGGGGTAGATAATTACAAAATACACAATCAATGTGCAAAATGCACTGCAGTTGTTCGCTTTTGCATTACTTTGGGCACAACTCGCGTTTTCGAAATAAGATTAATGTTGTTTTATATACTTATGCACAACACATTCGAGCACATGATTGAGAGTGTGTCTAAATGCGAATTTCGACAGTGTTAGTGCATTGTTCAGCAACAATAGCATCCTAACGATATCAAAGAGATAAATAATTAGAAGTCCAAATATCACCAACAGGCTCGTGTTGGGTATGAATTGCAGAGCAAATATAAAAACCAGAAAATATACAAAATATAGTTTTTACTATAACAGCGGTTGCGTACTTTTTCTTTTTCGTGTGCATGCTTTTTCGGATATTCAAATAAAACGGGATTGATATCAAATATGGGGATAACAACAACAAACAAATGTTATGTATAAAAAAAGTAAAGCTTTACTGACCTTGTGCGTAGGTTGCCGCCACGAGGACGGCGAGGGCAAATAGCCACCTCATGTTGAAATTTTTTAATGGAGAATCGTCCTTCCGGCCGTAGATTATTCTGGAGAAGAACAAAACACAGACGCGTTCCTGTTTGAAATACTGAAAAACCCTTATTATTCGTGTACCATTTATTGTCGTGGATTTCGAGGGTAGACCAATCCAAGAATTTAAGATTCCGATGGACAATGGTTCAAAATGATTCGTTTTTAGAAGACCAAATAAGCGCTGATACGAAGAGCTTATTGCTTAACGTAATCACAAAAAAATTGCGTTTTTTTGCAATCCAATTCACTACTGAGAGTGCATTGCACTGTGTTCCTAGCCTTATCGATACCGAAAACATTTTTTAGGTAGACGAGTAAGGATTAGCGCCAATTGTTAACAAGCTAAATGTCCGGTGTGTTTATAGCGCTTTTCATGAATGTTGCATTTTCACCAGCTAACAAGCGGCTGAGCGATGACAATACATGACGAATACGAATATTTATTTTGCAGTCAAAGGCCACCAGCCAATAATACAGACAGTGTAATTTCATTATTATGTAAAATAAACTGAGTAGTTAATTTCACAAGTTTTAAATATCTAAATGCAAGTATAAACATATTTAAAAGGTAAGCCATAGCGTATGATTCATTATCAATGCCAAACAATATAATTAAGCAGTTTTACCACCAAACATGGTTGCCCTAATAATTAAATACCTATGACAAGTTAGCATATTCTTTATCAAAGATAAATAAACAATGCAATACAAGCATGCAGTATTAAAATGGAAGCTAGTTTGAATGATAATTACGTAACTGTTACATATTAGCATGCACATACATATACATGTGTATATTTTATGGCAGTCTACATACATGAGATTTACATTTTAAATGAAATAAAGGAAAAAGGAAAAAATGGACATCTACTGCAAACGTTATAAATGATGTGTGATAATGAATTTTCTTCGTACTATATTACATTCAGACAAAAATTTGGCTATCAAAAATATGTGCTTGTCATTTTCATCGGCCATTAACATATTGAACAAACGAACAGTTTCTATTTGATTCAACCACCGCGGAATAAACAAATCATGTCTACGTGTGTAATACAACGGGCATTGCATATACTCATCTTCAACAATAAAGACATGTCGCATGAGACAAAATTGACAATATCTATGATTATGCTGTATGTTCATGTGTCGGCCTTTCTCAATCATGAGTTCGTGTCCGGGTCCGGGACATCGGAAATTTGAAAGACATCTTTTTAATGTGTAAGGCAACTAAATTGACAGATATCGTTCAACATAAACTAATGTCTTGAATTCCCGATAATATTTCGCCTTAGGTGAACTATCAATTTGAGCTTGGAGTTTTTTGCAGAGCACAATCTGTAAGCCTGTTTTTGAATAAGAACATAAACATTTTAGCATTTCCGACTTCGTTTGCTAACCAAATATAGCCCAAACCATTCTCGAATAGTACTCTTTTAACATGTGTAGCCCAATTGGTTCTGCCTGATGAATCAAGGTTTCGAAGAAGCATGTCCATTTGTCTCGGGTATCTGTTTGTTGACATCTAAAGAATCCTGACCCAGTATGCAATGAGTTTACCAGTGTATGTCACATACAAAGGCAGCCGTCCACATTCAGTCAAAGCAAGGAAATTTGTCACAGATTTGTTTAAACCACAAAGCCGTTTACAGTAGTTAATGTGCACACGTTCAATACACTCTGCGTACTTGAAGCCCCATATTTCGGCAGAGTAGCAAAGAATCGGCGTAATCATAGCGTCAAAAAGTTTGAACGCTTGTTTTAGGCTAAAATATCCAAAATGTTTCTGGCACCTATAAATGCTTCCTAAAGCTTTCATGGCTTGTTTTGCTAGCGTCTTCTTCGTCATTGTCCATGATAACTTCGGCGTAAAGTACGCACATAAATACTTATAGAAAGACACGATTTCAACATTTGCTCCTTTGTTCATATCGGCGTAGAGGACCACCATTTCTAAAAACAATGATCATGGACTTGTCCATATTCATATCATTTTAACTTTATCACAGAAAACTTCGATATTGTTGATAAGTCGCTGCAATTGCACCGCTGTATCTGCTAGCCCCGAAACATCATCAGCATACATTAATACAAATAATCTATCGATTTCAGAAGAGATATATATTCCATCGCCTTCTTTTGATCTCAAAAAGTTTACCAGATCATTCATGAACATGGCAAAAATAATCGGCGACGACAAACAGCCTTGTTTTGTACCAATTTTACAGTCAAAGAACTCTGTCAAGCCATTTTTAACTTTTACACATGCTTTCGTTTGACTATACATAGATTTTAAGTATTTTTAACATATTTAAAAAACGACTATAAACACCAATTCTCGATAGACATTGCCAAATCTTCATATGATAACAATTGTCAAAAGCCTTAAGGTAGTCCACATATCATACGTAGAAACGGCCTCCTTGTTTTGTAATATATTTTTGAATGATAGCGTGTAAATTGAATATGTTATCAACAGTTGAGTATCTCGACCTAAAACCAGCCTGTGATTCTTCAAGGACCATGTTTTCGTCACACCATGACGTAAGTCTTTTTGTTAAAATATTGACAAACACTTTGCTTATACTATTCGATAGCGAAATTGCCCTATAATTGTTTGGCTCTAAGGTTGATCCTTTTTTGTGAAGGGGAGTAATGATACTGCCACTCCAGTTGTCTGGAAAAACACCCGTTTCAAATAATATGATTGAAAGTTCTTGTCAAGAATGGCACAATTCGTTCAGCAGTGACCTTACACATTTCTATACAGAGACCATCACAACCTGCTACAGTATTGCTTTTTAGATCTTTTAAGCTCTTGCAAGTCTCTTCATCAGTTATATCTATGTTAAAATAATCGGAATTTATCTCCCTTGCTAGTTCATGAAGCGCGTCGATTTGGTCACCATCATCCATTTTCGCATTGTCAAATAACTTACGGAAATAATCATACCAATCATCACCAGAAAGCAAATCACTCGAATCGTTTCTACTCATATTAGCCTTTTTTAATTGATCCCAAAATGTCGTTGGATTGTTGCTATTGTTATAAAACTGTTCACGTTTCGATCGCTGTAACTCTCAGTTTGTTGTGTTACATGTTCGCTTAAACTTATTTCTGATTAATTTATATTGTTCGAAGTCACCACTTGTGTTTGTCGTATTAAACTTCCTTAAAGCTCGATACTTCTCGTATTTAAGATTCGAACATTCTGCATCCCACCACTCAGGTTGAGTTACATTCTTTGATTTGTTTTGCGGGCCGCAACGTTTCTTCTTCATACAGGCGCCTGCCTGTTCAAAAACATTCATGAATGCGTTTAATTTTTCAAATGCGTTTCCGTGCGGTTGCAACCGTTCGAAGGCGGTATAATACGTTTCGAAAAGTTCTATGAATGTTTCACGACAGCCTTCATTCCATTTAAAATGGTGTGCAGTTTTCAGGTTTGAATAATCAATTGGGTGCGTATTTTTGCTGTTCAACTTAACATGCAGTTTTAACGGAAATTGATCCGAAAAGTCTTCGCTCCCAACCTCGAAGTGACTAACATGCTCAAAGAGCGATGTTGGGTTCAATATATAGTTAACTACACTTTTCCCGCCGTTTGCAGTACATGTGAATTCGTCTAATTTGTCACCATCTGATCGTCCGTTTAATGCATGAATGTCAAAAACAGAGCAAAGTTCACAGAGAGCAACATTAAACCAATTAAGCGTGACGTCTTTATTACTCCGTGGCGCACAGAACGTGTCACTTGGATATGCAGTTTCACCGAATATAAAATTGACGTCGTCGTTTGGTATATAGTCCAGTTTGTCACTAATCCTTGCGTACATGACGACTCGTAATCAACACCCTATTCGATATTAATAAGAACCTTGATGTGTATTGGGGTGTTTTGTCATAACAATGGACTAGTTAATTGGCATGCGATAAACAGGGCCGCATGGCAGCTACTCCACTCCGTACACCGTACACAAATTCCAGTATTTATTTTTATTTTTGATAAGAAATCCAAGGAATAACAACGTGTCTTCGAAATTTTCTTTTTGGACTAAAAACAAAGTTGTATATTATATTGACGCAAGATTCAATAACTATCACATTACGCAAAAGGGATGCTTCAGGTTGTTTTATACCGTATTTAGCGTGCAGTATATTAAATTAAGTTTTCACTACTAACGAACCACATTAATGCGTATGTCCTGTTTATACGACGTCCTGCGCTTCTCACCGACGTTGCACAGCGATAACACACTTTTTTCTGTTATATTTGCCATCTGTGATACATCTAAGCACACCGGATTTTACTGATAATAAATATTTTTGCAACATCCTTATCAGAAAAAAACATAATCAATATCAAATCGAGAATCGCATTAAATATATGTTTTATGCAAATGCAGTTTGATCAATATGGGTACATGATATATTAATACGTGTATATGATTGCAGCTGACCAAAAATGAAATATGACATGTACGTACCTACAGATCGCTTTATGCAAAACCACGAAGACTACAATCTGTGTAGTTTCAAAGAACAAATAAATAAATGTTACATATACGAAACAATAGATCGCGTTATCGTTAACTACACAGACTCCTTCCTTTCTAAATTTCAGATAAAATACAACAATCACATTTGACCACTATATATACTTCTTGAAAACAATTTGGTACATGTTATAATCTGAAGTGGATATCACGTGAATCCCAAAACCTTGGACAAAAACAACATTAATTTAATATGCTTACGTTCTTATGACGTTGAAACCATACAATTTTGTTTTTATGAGAATAACAACTTGTGTTCAACTTTTAATTATTCTATTCTGTGAATTAGTACTCGAATGCCGATTTCGAAAAGATAACAAAAGAAACAATAAACACGGTCTGGTCAGCACGATATGATCTTCCCTAAAGCGCTGTTGTCAAGCCAAGAGTGACGCACAAGGCGCTGTGGACCTTGAAAATAAATATTGTTATACCGATACAAAGTATTTTGCCTAAAGGTTAAGTAGATATTTGCTTTAGAAATGATGTTGGTTAAAACGTCGTGATATGGCACATTTTAAAAGAAATAAATCGACAAAAATGGAAAGAAAACAAATCACACCTTAGGTCACAACACTTTCTGTTATAATCGGCACCGTAATAAGTAAGTAAGTAAGTAAATATTTTATTTAAGTGACATGTGCAAACATATTTAGAGATAACAACAGACAATTACAAAAAGGCATGCACCCGGCCCAAACGGGCCTGTAAGTCACATAATATATGATAAAACATGCAGAATGAAAACAGTAAGCGATTCAATGGACAGTAACATAGTCCGTATATCAAGAATTATCGACATGGTCATATCACAAATTCAAACGTCAATCAAGATAGTCTTCACTGCAATTACACAAAATATCTGTGCTAAATTATCATCAAGTAAAGTAAATGAATATATTCCTAATAAATCACGTTCCATAATAAATCAAAACTTTTGGGTTAAATCAAAACTCATACTTCAAGGTATATGTAGTGATCAAAATATTTATCATCATCAGAATCATTTATCCAAAGATTTCTAAACGCATCACAATAAAGAGGCTGGCGAATTCGTGTTAATATCACAAATAGCTACGTTTGTTTATTCCGCTGTTACTTTGAAGCGTGATACTAGTATGTATGTATTTCATGTCATAAGGTATATATGTTGTTTGAGGACCATGGCTATGCTGATGACATAATAATAATAATAATACAGATGACGTTAATGATGATTATGCCGATATCATTATAATGGCAACGACGAGGCTAACGATAGTGGTGATGGTTAGGATGAACATGATGATTATGTTTCTGATGCTGCTGCTGAATGTGATATGGGAGAAGAGATAGTGGAGGAGGATGGAGATGGTGCACTTTTGCAACCCACCCTTATGTAATGATCGCTAACACCTAACATCAAATGAAGGCTGGTTTGCAATACAAACGATAGGTTCACACCAAAGCGTGCTCGTGTGGTACTCACATTAGTGTGTGAACACCATAGTGCAATATATTCTTAAGTGGTTAACACTGAGGCGGGGTTGAACCCAACATACGGGGCAACACAGAACGGTTAGGCTCCGCCAACAGTCGTAAGCTCCGGCAAGCGTCAAATATTGATCGGAAAAGATGAAAGTGGAAACGACACAACTTTATTTTCTCACATAAGAATGAAAATTAAAACTACTTTTTTGTGAGATTTTGCAGTAAACGATGAAAACATTTGAAGATGTAATATTATATCATATGAATATTATATATATGAAGATGTAATAGTATATCATTTAAGATCTTTAATATGTAACATTATATCATTTATTAGTTTTTTGCATTAAAATGAATTCTACCAAAGACCGATTAACTATTTAATAATTCACGAACATTTATTAAAATTTGATTTGTCAGTAAGCATTTGTTACTTAGCATTTAGCCATACTACGGTAGAAGCCGAGAACCAGTCAATCGCAAATGTTTTTACATGATCGATAATAATAAACACCTACAATAAGGTAAACCGGGAGCTCAAAAGCTGTGAATAGGTCTTGACTTAGTATTATAACTCGGATTCTGACATAGGAAGAACCAAACTTCGGAGGTACGTTCAAAACCAATAGCGGTTTCATAACGTTTGTTCCCGGACGCAATCCGCTTCATCCTGCCGAGCCAAATCCTCATCAAATGCGTATACAATGTATATAATGTCTTTCATCACTACCTACGGGGAGTTTGTTTTCAATATTCTATCTTCTAATCAATATTATCATAGAACATTAGATCGAACACTTTTCAAGACGATCAATTAATACAAGGGTCCGTAGGCTCATGGGAGCGGTCCATGGTGTAGAGTCCGGATGGGGTGTAAATTATGATACCGCTGTCTGTGNTTTGGAAACAATGAAAGCAACGCTTCTTAAATGCATGCCGCGAATGCTCGCTTAGCGTGGAAACGGTCTTTAAAAAAGTGTGTTTAGTTCCCTTAAGGTGATTCAGCACTTATGTATATGTACTTAAATGATGTGTTGCTGAGAATTTCTTCTTTGCAAGAGTACTCAAATATCTTATTGAACGAGTTTTAAAGCAAGAGTTTCCAATGTTCTGTAGGTGGCGGGTCTTGGTACAAGTCATAGATTGTTGGTAAGTCATGATGAAGTAGTAGATCCGTGACTTTAGAGACATTACTTTTGGATCACAGAGTTGTCTCAGCTATCTGTCGTGTGCCCATGCCACATTCTTGAGTAGCATGTGTTTGAAATACAATTGCATTTCAAACACGATGTTAATTTGGCTAGTGTGTATAAGATTGACAGTTGATGGAATCCCTATGAGTGCTTGTACTCCTTCTGTTGCAGTCCTATCACGGAGATATTGCATCTGTTCAAGCATTTTGGAATGGATTATCTCGTGGGTAGACTCATCTGTTTTTCAACAGAATCAATGTTTCTTGTCCAGTCTTGGACTTTCCTTGACATCCAGAGTAATGTTAAATAAATTTAGAAACTGTTCATTTCGAGTTATGACTAATACATGTATAAAGAGGCACACCTTAAGTGACTAAGTATTTGTAAACATGTTGAAATGTATCAACTTGATCAATACTTTTTTATTAAGACCTGATTCTGACGTGGCTTACCAAAAACTGAAAATGTCATGTTTGCTCTTCGGTCATATAAACAAGAANCCTTGTTTAAAATTGTTTTAGAGCAACAAGTATGCATGTTTTTTTAAATGCATTTCGAGGGGTGACCGCAAGACTGTCGTATCCCCTTCTTTATTTAATATGAGTTACGACAGTCTTGCGTTCACCCCTCGATTTATTATAACAACCTGGATACACACTGGAATAATACATTGTTTTGCTGCGATTAAACACATAGGGATGCAAAGAGTACCCGAAAATCCCGCATTCTCTGTTCACCTTAAATTAACTCGATTCCGGTTTCCCCTTGTGAAATTCGAGGTATTTCAACATAATGTTTATTTTGAATATTTGTATGCAATAGTATGTTTACTTTTATATATTTAAAGCACATAAGCAATAAATAAAAGTGTTTGAATTTTTCTTTCAATAACGGGTTGCCGTAAATAAATGTCTATTGTTTTTAAAAAAACAGCCAGGTAAACGTAGTCACGAAAAATTCATATTGTTTTTATCAAAGACCTGTCGTGCATGTTTCCTTTGCAAACGTGTTTTAAAATATACTCGTAAAATATATATATCCGACCCGACCTGAAAATACCCAACCCGACTAACATTACCCGACCCAATCCTTACCGAGAGAAAATAGCTACTGGGTGCATCCCTTAAAATAAGAACAGTTAAAACAAGAGCTACATTTTCCCCAAACACGNATATATCCGACCTTACCCGAAAATACCCAACCCGACTAACATTACCCGACCCAATCCTTACCGAGAGAAAATAGCTACTCGTTGCATCCCTTAAAATAAGAACAGTAAAAACAAGAGCTACATTTTCCCCAAACACAAACACATACCGTTTAAAACATATAATCATACAAAATATAAGTTTATAGGTAAAACGTGTACTAGTTATTTAGTAAACAAGCTTTCAACAGATCGCCTCCAATTTTTTGCGTGTGGATTTACAAGTGATCAGGATTAACAAAAAAAAATTGAAGTTGAATGGCTCAGTTTCCTCATACTAGGAGTGCATCTAACATTGGAAGGTCAATCGCAAACTTTATATATCGCGTTAAAATAAAGAAAGTTTCCGCAGCTGTTGGGGAAGTGCGTGTTGCCAAAGAATTGGTAGAAGTCATGGCAACTAGATCGTGATGGGTAAAAGCCGTCCGCATCTCCAGTACAGGGGTTGTCCGGGTTGTCGTCATCTGAAATTCGTAAAAGGCCTGGATGTTACATTGGTAACATGGTGAGCGTATTCATGATAGTGTATAATATAACATTGACCAGTCTTTCTTGCACAAAATCTTGGGAATAATTGCGGCAGATTGTTCAATAACTTGAATTAACATAACACATGCTAGTGATTTAATGAGAAAACGAATTAACTGTAATTATGAGATTCGTTTGAAATTTTCTGGGGAATCGACACATGTTCTTGATGCACATGCTTAGATATTAATGTTATGTTGACCTACCTTATTGCTGCACAACTCTTTTTTTTGAACACGTAAGCACATAAATAAGCATCGAACTAGTACTTGCTACAATACTATTCAAGCTATAATATGCTCAAGTCAATTCTACAGAACTAGTCAAACTACTGTATCTGCACGAAAGTGCTGCAATACAATTCAAAATTAGTCAATTGAATGTAAACTAAATTATTACAATTTATATCAAAATTCTGCATGTACAGTAAATTACACAATACTAACAAACTACTGTACATGCTCCGGTACAATTCCAACTATATGTACATCTAAAGGATACAATACACTTCAAACAACGGTGTGAACATGTAATTGCTACCATACTACTAAACAAACAGTATGTAAAAGTACCAAAAATGCGTCAGTCGGAATGAACTTAGTTCCATGTACATTTGATTAAAAAATACACACTTCCATTCCAAATAACTAATAAATGCGTAGCAAGAGATATTTGTAAAATATATAAGTCCCCCGCACCACCCCGACTTGCAGCAAAGTCTACCCTGTGACATTGACGTTAGATATATTAAACAGAAAATAATTAAGGGTCATCCTTCGTGTCGACTAGCCAATTTATATTACCCTCATCATTATGTTGACATATTATCGAAATCATTGTTATGTAACAAGACCATGTGACCTTGACCCTTGAATCTGTTGAAATCAAAATCTAAGACATCTTTATTTCCACAGAAGCAACCAGAATAGCATTTTAGATGCTCATAGGTCAACGTGATTTCTTGATATTGTGCAGAAACCAATAGTAGCTCACGTGACATTGACCCTGGCCCTGCTGACCTCAAAATCTAAATCCATAATCTTTTTCCTACCACTGAACAGCTTTACCAATTTGCATGATCGGAGGTCAAAGCGTCATTAAGGTACAGTTCCAAATTGAATTTCCTGTAACAAGCCCCTATTGCATTTTCCCAAGTGACCTTAAAATCAATAGACGTCTTCCCTTTTTCCAAGGGAAATCTGCAAAAACAAATTACAAATACCAGTTACCAGAACAAAGTATTTGCGTGATTCTAAATCTGCCCATGGCATTTGGATGAATGACAAAACATTACAGAATGAATATAACAAACATGCGCATGACACAAAACAATCAAGGCGCTGAAGGCACAAAAGTTGTTCATATGTAAACAGAGAGCACTGTAATATCGCAATTTGGTGTAAAAACCAACTTCGGTTTTCAAAACCACAATGCATTTGCGTTAACATTGCGTTATAGTAGTAAATATAATGTATATAAAGAAAAACGAGCCTAGAACATCCTCATTGTGGCAGTTCTAACATCATTAACATTGTTGTCTTCATCATCACATCGTCGTTGGCATAGTTCAACATCATTAAATTAAAAGCTGACATTTTAGAGGCTTGTTGACAAAATTAATGTAAAAGGGAATAGGTGCAGCGTTGTTTCAATAAATTGAATAAGTACGTATGTTAATGATTGTTAAATATTTGAAATACGGTTTAGAAATAAAATTTTAGTAGACGCGTTACATGTTTTAATATAATATCGTTGGTGTATCTAATAAATTTTATAAATACTTATTGATTTGAAAAATATACACGACCCGTTCTTGCATTTTGTATGCAGAATATTTTACAGACACAGTATGATGAAATGTTTGCAGAACTTCTGTACATAATTTGTGTATTGCATTGAGAAAATGTTTCCTAAAGCATTAGTGTAAATTGAGCACAAGTTGACCTGAAAAAAACAACAACTACCGGTAGTAATTGTTTGACACGTTTATCTACTCACTGTTTTAATAGTGTATATGCTTGATTACAGGTCGACAAATTTAAGCATTGAATCTATACTAAGTCACGTTGAAGAGTTATCACGTTGGAGAAAATTAGTTACAAAAGCGGTTATATGTTACAGACCGGTGTCAGTGAGATTCGAGAAGTTTGTTGATATCGCAACTAAAACAAACATATACACATATCAGGTGAGGATGAAGTAGGATTATGCGGAGTTAACGAGAGGGAGTATACCGGTAGGTGGTGCTATCGGGAAAAAATGATCCGCCGCTTACCAAGCGCTTAAGGCCGAGAACCGCAATTAACATTGTCCGGCCAGTCACAAAAGTGCATATTGATGTTCCATTTCGTGCCAGTCGGACATGTGTGCAGGTAGGTCTGCCGATGTGCGCATTTGAAGTACTTCGCACAGTTATTCGGGTCTGCATACATACCGTCGACCATGTTTTGGCAGAAGGACATCGCTAAAATCAAATATATAACATATAAGTAGTTTCACTCTATGCACTGTCAATAAGCGGATGGCTGGTACACGCGCTTCACAAATATAGGCAGCAAGAGTTTAATACCCGCTCACGGAAAAGGTGAGCTTGGTGTGTGGTCACCCTAACCGACAGTGGGATTTCCCCCGGGTAGTCCAGATTCCAACAGAGAACGGGATCGCAACAAAATTGAATATCTTTAAGTAAAACACTTCAGAGCTGGTAATCGCAGCTAATATTAAAAATTCGTACCAATTTTCGTGAGACTTGAAAGTTATAAGGTAAGTGTGCTGGGACACACTCCTAGTTCTTACATAATTCAGCTCATAGCACCTAATAGAAATTATCGAAATAAGCACACACGAACAACAAGCATGTGTGCATCGCAGATAGTACAACAATTAAGGTTCATAAATGGAAATGAAACTAAAATATTGTCGCTGTCATGAGGTAAACATTTGCAGTAAACCTTTGGGGAGCGCAAAACTAACCATTGGGGTTAGGCTTTGCCGAGCAGTCCACGTTGGAGGCCCAGTCGCAGTTCCTGATTTCTGGATTAAACAGAAGACCGGCGGTACAAAACAGCACGTGGTTGACCTCCGCGTGGCACTTCACCAAGGCCGAGCAGTCACCTGGGTGTTGGTAATCGCCGTCGGTCTTGTCGGCGCAGAAATCTGGAGGTAGCAAAGACTTGAGAGAGTTCGTTTATGCGCATATGAAGGGAATGGTCGTTTTGGGGTACCTTGTGTTTTTTTTTGCCATTCGCCTTTAAACGCTTTACAACACGTGAACATGTAGTGCCAATGCATCGAGGTCGTGCTCTCAATTGGCATACATTAAAATCTTGAGTTGTAACCATCAGTCTCGCTGTTTTGTTCACGTGCTGCACGAATACAATTGCAAAATAACAGTTATACGATATCAGACCACCATACTAGCATAACCTTATATAAATGAAAATATACTTATATATACACTTATAACCATTTATTTCAGATTTGTATCCGTTTCGAAACTTTTTGTACCATCGGAGAGCGCGTATCCATTTTAACATACCCCGTCCATCAACGTTTTTGATAAATAACTTCTCTAGTTGGGTACAATTATACAACATATTACTTGTAAAGTTATTAAGGTAAAACTGTTACCTGCTGGCAGTTCCGTTGGGCCAGTTGTAGGCTTCACCGTCGTAGGGTTCTGTGTTGTAGGCTTCACCGTCGTAGGTTTTTGTGTCGTAGGCTTCACCGTTGTAGGGTTCTGTGTCGTGGGTACTTGCGTTGTGGGTCTCTGCGTCGTAGGTTCTTGTGTCGTGGGCACTTTCGTTGTGGGTTTTTTGTTGTAGGTTTTTGCGTTGTGGGTTTTTGCGTTGTGGGTTTTTGCGTCGTAGATGTTTTCGTTGTGGATTTTTGCGTCGTAGATGTTTGCGTTGTTGGTCCATGGGTGGTTTGGGTACTGCAGTAACATACATAAAATAAATACAATGTACTACAGAATCGCGAAAGAAAGAAATACATATGCATGTTGTAATTGAACATAAGTATTGTAACCCGTTGTTCACACAGCATCATGACCTTCTTGCACTCAACGTTGAACGCCCAATCGCAGTACCGGCCCTGCTGGTTCCACAAAAGACCTGCGGCACACTGATGCTCACTGGCAATATTCAATACTCACCGGATGTAACGTGAGCAGTCTGTAGGGTGCGGTAAGTAACCGTCAGTCACCCCGCTACAGTCTGGAATAAGTTGAAATATTTTTTTACGTATGTAAACTTTGTATACATTTGATAATTATATTTTAAGCTCTGCATGCTTTGGAAAATGAATGTGTATGTGTTGCACACAAATATACATCATTAGGTCGCCGTGGCGTAATGGATATTGTGTCCGCCTAGCGATCGGGAGGTCACGGGTTCGAGCCCCACTGGGATTGTTCCTTCGATCTCCCCCAAAGACACCAAGTACTGGTTCTAGTCCCAGGAAACGGACTCGAGAGCGTTTATATAAGGCCACGGCTTTCGAAGCAATCGAGCTAAAATAAATAGGTTTAAACTAAACACAAATATACATCAAATAAATTATATCATTTACATTACCATTGCAGTAACATTGTGAAAAGAACCATAGTACAGCTTCTTTGTAATTTAGAATTTGTAAGTTTCATGATTGATTTTAATCGGAGGAACAGTTACAAAGTAGAACTATATTTACGAATGTAATGTTGTGTATGGAAATTAAACAACGGTTAATCGTGTTTGATTTTTTGCTCGAATAAAAGTGTGCCCATTGAATTTGAACGTGGCACAAACCTCCGCCTGGACCCGCGGTAGGAGACGCAGTAGGGGCACTGGCCGTTGTCGTCTCCCCCGGACGCGTGGTAGGCGCGGTAGGTGGCGCCACGGTAGATGGTGGAGTGTAGCCGCCAAGTACCTCCTGCATCAGGGACATCAGGGGATACGGGCGGTCGGAAGAGCTGCACATCTGCCGGAAGTCGTCCAGGTCTATGTTCCAGATCATGGCGCCGCCATACCTTTCGTCACGGATGTACTCAAGCTGTGTTGGTAGCAAAACCGTCATTGCATGAGAAAGCTTTTATAAGGATGTATGTAGATTAAAAAAAAAAAGTATACATGTATAACCTTCAGGGGTTATACTATTTATAACAAATATAGAAATGGAATAAACATATATTCAAATACCATTAGGTTTCAGCTATTACCTTGATAATGAAGCTCTTTTTGTCATCATAGCCTACCCACGTGCTTCCCTGCGTGGCGTATGGTACGAGGTGTTCCGAATGCCAGTGACGTACTGCGCCATTTTGCAACATGGTGCACACCTGAAACACGTTCACATAGTCGTTGTCTACTTGTGATTTCCACTTTGTAATGAAATGTTATACAGCAAAACATGGAAGAGTGCGTCCCAGCAGTCCCTGATTTCTATAAGTTAAATTAACTAATTTAAATTAATTTTCTAGATTCACGAACATGGGGACGCATTTTGAATTTAAGAAGCAATTTCCAACTATTTATTTTATACTGAAAGATATTCAATGTTTGTGTGGTCACGTGCTGCAGGAGGAAAACCGGAGAACCCGGGTGTCCCACCATCTCAGGTATGGAGACCACTAACCAATCTCACATGCATCAGGAGTGGGGATTGAACCAGGTTTGCCTAACTTGGAAGCCCGTGAATCAACCACTGGGCTAATCGCACAGCCAATCAACATTTAATACACAAGGCTTGACATGAAATATTCGCCGACTTCTGCAACATAGCAAGAAGCATAACGTTACTCGTATTTTACTACACCGAAGCACCTCGAAATAGGCGATGTAGCCGGGCTCCCCAGTATAAGGTCCGGACGATCCGGCGTCGGCGGCGGGGGCTCACATGCCGTTATTGGCCTGATTGCTCAGCCGAAAGGAGCACCCGTACGTCGCCAGTCCGATGATAAGCTTGGACTTCGGGCAACCTTGCTGCACCCAGTAGCGAGCCGCCCAGTCCTGCAACACGCTATGCGTAACAATGCTCGCTAGTAGTAAATCTTTATACTTATTATTGTTTGAGGTGTACCGTCAAAGACCATTTCATAGATCACACTGGTCGCAATATTCATTCCAATATATGCCAGCATTATGAAAGAGACTTTCACACACACACACACTGTTTTAGTAACAGTCACCTGAACCTTGATCCGACTAAGCCCAAACCCCAAAATGAGAGCAACCGCTCCACTTAAACTTAGTTTTAGTCAAATACCTCTATTTATTAAACTTAAACATTGTTTTAACAGTTACCCTGACATTCATCCGACTTGCCAAACAAAAAAAACACCCCAAGCAAGGTCTTCAAACAAGAGTGCTTTTTATTCAAAGTTTCATCATAGTTGGCCAATGCAAACTTAAGTAATACTAGTAAACCGGACACAACATGATTGACGCCACCCGCCCAACCGCCCGCCATAACCCAATCTCATTACCTGATAATTACCAAGAATGTTACCTGGTTAAAAGTAGAAGGGTAAATCAATATAAATAAAGCAATTAAGGGCACATAAAGCATGTGCACATTAATAAAATGGTCTGTTTAATAAGTATTGACATTTGACATTTGTGGACACGCTTGCTCTCTCTCCATACCAGGTTGAGTTGCGCCTGCTGCCCGCTCTCGTCTGCGCGGGCGTACAGGGGAGCGTTGTGGCCCGTGAACGTCTCTCAGCCGCCGTGCAGGTCGTACGACATCAGGTTGATAAAGTCAAGGAGCCTGAAATATGGTTACCATGGTATCAAGTNTTCACGCAAATTAGTTTTTACTGCAACACCGGTTGCGCAATATGTGCCTGCTTTTTCGGATATTCGAATAGAAAGGGACGGATATCAAATACGGGGATTTCAACACACACACAAAGAAAAACAAATGTTATGAAGCCATTACACATGATTTGATAATGTGTGTCTCCCAAACTGCACAAGGAGAATCGACCATCATTCCTAAGACCATACCAACCTTTTTTATCGCGTGATTTTAACGACAAGGCGTGTCTTGAATTGCGGGTAAACGGTTAATTTAAGATATGTGTTTCGACAGTTAGACTTGTTTGAAAGGAATATAGATCTTTAGCATTAAGCATATTGTTATTGAACTATCATATATTTAAAACATTACATCCAAATGCACTTGATAATATATAAATTAAAATTAAAATCGTAAGATATATTAACTATAATGCTAAACACTCAGTCGACTTGTATCGGAACATTTTATAATTTTAACACGATATTAATTCAAATTGTTCGCAAGCGAACAACTTATAAGCGTGTTTAACACCAACAAAGTAAAACACTACTGACCTTGTGCGTAGGCTGCAGTCACGAGGACGGCGAGGGCAAATAGCCACCTCATGTTGAGATTTCTTAATGGAGAATCGTCCTTCCGTCCGTATATTATTCTGGAGAAGATAAAAAAAAACAGACATGTTCATATTTATATGTTTACATAAAGAAAAATAAAGTATTACAGGTGTGACATTAATTTTCGTGGATTTCGAAGATCCAAGAATCTAAAATCCCGATTTACTATTGTTCAGAATGTTTTGATTTCTAGAAGACCAAGACAGTATTACTCAACGTAATCGACACAAAAAACTTCCTGCGTTTGTTATGCAATCCAATTCACTACTGAGAGTGGAATGCACTGTGATGTTCTTAGCTTGCACTTGACATTTCCTGTATATCGCTAATGCAGTAAAGCTGTATCGCTAGCGATAACGTTGTTTAGATAGATTTAGATAGATGAGTCAGGATTAGCGCCAATTGTCCGGTGTGTTTATAGTGTGGTTTTTTTCAGTCATGTTGAATTTTCAAGCAGCTAAACGATGACAATACATGACGACGCGTAGTAAACAGCCCAACAGGATTCTGGTCTTTTGTTCGAGAGAAATAAAAACTTGATTTGTATTAGTTTTTTGTCATAGTAATGGACTAGTTACCTGGCATGCAATAAACAGGACTCACCTCCTGTACGGCAACTTCATTCCGTGTACCGCGGACACATTTAACGATTTACAGATGCAAATTCTTTTTTATTTTTAGAAGCCCGCGAAATAACGTGGCCACGAAATGATCATTTCTGTGCAAAAAAGATAGTTATTATATTGACGCAAAATTCATTAACTCACCTTTTGAGGAAAAGGGATGCTATAAGAAGTTGTATTCCGTATTTCCGTTTGCACCACTTACGCACTCGCAAGCGAAGACTAAAGTGGCCCCACGGTTGATTTCTATGTAAAATTACTCGTTAAATCGCGGTGTTTGTATTTCAGAGTTTATTTACCTGTCCCACTGACCTTACCCCAGGGGAAAATGTTAATGTTCAGCCATAATAGGCTACATTTATACTGGCTGAATAAGAAATAGACAAGTGCACACCCGATTTTATAACGACGTAAAGATTTGTCTCAGAATCTTAACATCGTATCAAAAAAACCTTAGGCGATCTGGTATAAGCATGAATGAACACGCACAACTTCTACTAAAACTATAAAGAGATTCCGTTTATATTTCCGCTATGTAAATATTTGTCATAAATAAAAGCGGCATGTCTTTGTAATACTTGAAGTTTTGCGTGTTCATTCATGCTTATAACAGATCCCCTGCGGTGCTTTTGATACGATGTAAAGATTACTAGTCCGATCTCTAGTCATGACAATAAAAGTTCTCAGAACACGACACATATATTTGTGGAATTTTAATACATGTGCTATGAACGTTTTTTTAAGAACAGATGCATCATCATGCACCCATATTGATCAAACGGCATTTGCATAACACATGCCTGTAATACGATTCGCAATTCGACATCGATCATATTTGTCTGATTATGAGGTTGCAGAACTAGTTATTATCCGCTGTATCATATATGCATCACAGATGGCAAATCTATAAGAAAATGTGTCGCGTTCTGAGAAAACTGGGCATAATGCATGTGCGTAAGGTGTCGTCCCAGATTAGCCTGTGCAGTCCGCACAGGCTAATCAGGGACGACACTTTCCGCCTAAACTGGATTTTCGCTAAGAAGTGACATCATTTAAACGAAAAGTTTCATAAAAGCGGAAATTGTCGTCCCTGATTAGCCTGTGCGGACTGCACAGGCTAATCTGGGATGACAATTTACGCACAAGCATTTTGNGAACATCATATTTCGCCTTAATAAGCACTCATTTTTGAAAAATACATAAAGATGATTTTATGACTTACAATAACTGATAAAAGAATCAGAACTACATTCCATTTACCTTTTCACGACATTTTGAAGTCAATACTTTGGTTTCGTCTGTAGAAATTGATAAAAAAATGTACGGATCCAAACAAAGGGACGTAATTTCTCTATAAAAATAGTTGATGTTTACGATTTTTTGTATCATAGGTACACTATGTAAGTATATTTTTCATTCACAATGCCTTCATTCGATAGAATAGACTGGGACACCAGTTATTTAACAAGAATATTGCTGTTTAAGTATAAATAGAAGGAGTATTGCAAATTGAAAAGAGTAAAAAGGCAAAATAAGGGGTATGCATTTTAAAGTCCCATAACTCGGTAAAGCCCCAACCGAATTTTTGCAAACTTTTGTCAGAGAATGCAAACTACCTAGAGGTATAAGAAAAACATAACCTTGAAAATTCCCCAGGCATATGCAGCTCAAGGTCTATACGTGTATATTCACTGGTTTTCAGTTTACCCAATGATTTATCAAAATAATACATATCTTTTCTGTCGTGATAACTGTCTTATGCATATTTCCCAAATTGTGTCGACTATTTTGCGAAACAAGTCGTCGCATTTCAGTTCGAAAGAATTGGCCAATATAGACTGTGGATATGTATAACACACGTATCTATTTCTAAGCAATCTATAAAAGTAATTTAAATATTGAGAAACCTTACTATTACGGAAGACGCATTCCACAATTAACGACCAGTCGCGAACGTAGTTAGAAAATAAAGTAACAAAAAAAATGGATTCATTAACCCTTTGCATGCCGGGAAATTTGTTGTCTGCTAAAATGTCGTCTGCCAAATTTCTAAAATTAGCATTTTCTTCGATTTTCTTTTCAAAGAATACTATCAGAATAGCAAACAGTTTGGATCCTGATGAGACGCCACGTTTTGTGGCGTCTCATCTGGATCCAAACTGTTTGCAAAGGCCTTCAAAATTCGGTTCCAGCACTGAAAGAGTTAAATTAAAGACTTATTCCTTTTATATAAACTCCACATATTCTACAAAGCGTGGCATCACGATAAGATGGCTGTGAAGTTTTAATACGGTTTGTGACAAAATCGCACTTCTACGTCTTTATGCACCTGAACTCATTTATTTAAGAAGGAGTGTGTTAACAATTGATATTATTTTTTCAGCATACCGTTATATAAAAATAACAGTTTAAGCTTGATATGCGTACATGGTTTGTTTTATTGTGTTATTGTATGTGTATTACTATTTATTATAACAATATTCATTTTTTCATTTTTCAAAATCAACGTTGAACAACTTTGTATTTAACATTCAAAGAATAGAAAGTTTGCCAAACAAACCTATTACATTCACGTGAGATTGGGAAATTATATTAATAATGTAATCAAGCGCAAGTACAGTACATTTTGTTTATGAAACACGTTAAATATCACGTGTGAACCATACTATATCACAACATGTACCGTCCATTTAATTGTCTTAAGATATAATTTTATTGTAACATAAAACTTTAACGATATGCTATTCCATACACATAATTAAAAAGTTTAATGAGTAAAATATTCAAATCCACAACGACAATACGAGGTTTGAAAGAATTGCATGTTTACGCGAGAGTAAACATTATTTTCACATTAGCAAAAACCTTATCGAGTAAAGTGTTTATTTTCTAGAAAAATGGAACAGCACGTTCTAGACATTAGATCGCTTTTAAACATGATGTTTCCATTACGGTACGTATACAATTGTATTGAATTCAGTGAGAAAATGAACAATTCGAAATTGTGCTGGTAAAACCCGCATTGAGATTAACACATTTGAGTATCAAATTTATTACTTAAATTTTCTGACATGATTCAATCTTATGTTGCGTTTAACTTAACCATTGCAGTGTTGCAGTCGTATATTATTTCTGTCGCGTATGACGAGCATTTCGTGTTTGTGTCGTTTATCGTTAAGGCAATATTGAGAGCAAGAATGCAAACATCAATCAAATAAATTGCTTTTTTTATAAATGCGTATCTCTTATGATTTTATTAAAAGAGATAGGCATTCATGATGGTTTTTTATTTCATAGTAAAATCACGCAGCATGTATATGTGTTTTCTTCGTTTACTCTTTTATTATAAAAGTACTTTTCTGAAACAACTCGCAATGATTATAATGTTACTGGAAACGACGAGTCATCAATTTTGTTTGCACATAAAAGCATCATTTTGAACTTGACGATAATTTAAAGCTCTCTCGTCATAAGATGATCATTATAAAAGAAGCCTATGCGTTAATGCGTTTATTTTTGATAATTGCCTTTGAACGATAATCAATGTATAAGTAAATAACAACTCTAGGAGAATCTTCCTCAACACCAAAAAAAAAACGATTTATGCATTTACAGTTAATAACCGTTTTATAGTGATGATCCAATTCACCATCGAGTCTGAGTTCCTAAATACTTGTATTAATTATGTTTTTCTAACACTTTTATTTCAATTTAGCTCTACAATCCATTGTACGGCAACATTTCACGCCAAAGATATTGACTGCATATTTAATTCCACGGTATAAAGTTTTCCGATGTCAATTCTGACATTAAAATCACAAACTGTCAAATTTAAGCACCAAAGAGATGTAAATATCGTACATTCACTTTAATAAATTGATCAATGTGCTTTCATTATAACCTTTTGCAAAACAGTCGATTTGCGAGTGTTGATATTTGATCGTTTTTGTATAATTTCCTTGTTTGGAATGAGGATGTTGCATTTTCTTATAGAGTGAAATCCCATATGCCTCACGAATTCTTTAACAGCCGTTTTTGTATAAATAGCGTTTTAGTGGCACAATATCTTTGTGTACAAATTCACATACATTTCTTGTTTTATTATAAAAAGGTCGATTAATTACATCATTATCATTGTTGTAAATTGTATTTGGATTCCAATAGAAAGGGCTGGGCAATCTTAACGAATCTTGTTGGTTAAGCATTCTTTTATGAAAATACGTGTGCCTAAAACAAGTGTTCAGCTGTTAAACAATTACTATATTTAAGGTTAATTCTCAAGAATCATAAAGTGGTTAAGATGCTTATCAAGATCAATTCGATGGTTATGCTAATTTACTTCCGGGAGATTGTGAACAACAACTTAACTTTTGCCTTGCTTTGTATGCAGTTTTTGAACATTAAAAGATTTATTTGCCCATCCTTAACAACACAATGTGCATTAACTAGCAGTTCCAGATATCAGAATCGGAAACAAATTGTAATAAACACGCCTTAAACCTTTTATTGCATCTTAAGCACTGAAGAACTGTTTGATGTGCATATATTTTTCTTGAAACAGGATCGAAATCATCATTAAAATATTGTTAGGGTTTTTTTGTTTAATGTTACGTCATTTAGACGGAAATTGCATAGCGAGCTGCCATATTAAATTGATTTATTACTCTTCTTTTACTGATCAAATGATCATGTACTTGTACTAGAAACATTGATCTCTCTCTCTCTAAAATATTACACAAGATAAGTGATGAATTGACTACTATCCTAGAACGCAAGCATTGAAAGATATAAATATGCACACGACATGTATATAAAAAAAGATTAGCGTTAAATCGACACCTACATGTACTTCGTTGTATCCATAAATGTTTATGAAAACCAGCTCGAGTGAAATGTTTCACTTTGTGTTATATTGAACTACTTTTTATTGTTTTGAAATGATAAAATGCTCAATATTAAACCAAATCAACCAATAAACTTATATAAACCTCATAAGGGCAACTAAATATATTGGAATCTTGGATGAATCTCACACTTCTGCACGTTAAACCAGTTCTCGACGATAGCTTACGTCTGGGTGGCCATTTAGTCCACCATCGTTGATATATTCCATCGTTTTAGCCTGCGCATTTTGACCTATTGTCTATTACAGATTATCTTATATTGTCATCAGTTTAGCGCGATAGATTTTGTATTTGTTAAACCTCGTAGTCATATAGAGGATATTTGTTTGTTTAAAAAAATGGCGTGAAATGTTGTTTGTTTTTCAGTAAAGTGAGACATAAATACGTTCACAATTAAATTGATTGCAAATAATATGCCAAAAATTTCAATCATTCGGAAATATAATTGCAATAACAAGTTTTATTTAACTGACGGTTTAAAGTATGTGTCATTTTATATTTTGTTTGTATAATTTACACATAGTGCATAAAGAAAACTAGTCATTTAGATGAGTGAATACATTTAGATGAGTGAATACAGACATAACAGTGTCCGTAAAAATAACCAACAATAATTGTGTTGTCTGGAAACTAATTCTTAACAATCTTGTCACAGTTTGAGTTGTTTCTCAGTGAAAATAGAAAACAAATTACAAACATAGTAAAACAATAATGTAACAAATAATTGGATTCATTAAATGAAAGACTTATTCCAATAAAGTGCGAACTCTACATTAACTATACTGAGTGGCATCACGTCCATAATGCACCTGAACTCATTCATTAAAGAAGGAGCGTATTTACAATTGATATAACCTGTAGCATACCATTATTAGAAATAACAGTTTAAGCTTTACGTGCGTATTAGGTTAGTTGCATTGTATTATTGTATGTAAATTCCTGTTTTTTACAAACACAATCAAATGTTCATGTTTCTCTCAGTAAATTAACGTTGTATAACTTTGAATCTAACATTTAAATATGAAAAGATACTTTTCAAAATACACCCATTACATTAACGTTGAACATATTGTAATCACACTCAAGTAAAGTACATTTTGCTTCTGTAACAATATCAATTGTGTGTTATCGTTATAGTTCACAACATTTTAGGTCCATTTATTGTTCTTAAGATATCATGTTATTGTAAAATAAAACAAAAATATGCCATTCCACTCACATCATTAAAATAAGCTTAATGTGCAAAATATTCAAATGCACAGAAAAACGACCATACGATGTCAGAAAGAATTGCGTGTTTACGAGATAGTAGACATTATTTTTTCACATTAGAAGGACGTATCGAGTAAGGGATTATTTTCTGGAAGACATCCAAACCTTTGATTGCTTTTAAACATGCTTTTGCCTAGATGGTCCTTATTCAATTGTACTGAATTATGTGTTCAAATATACCAATTGACAGTGAGCTCGTAACACTCGCAGTGAGACTTACAAAGTATTTGACATCATTACATGTGTTCGTTATTACATGACATAAAACGTGCATGCAGGTTAGGAAAAGCATACCTAATTATCGTCAGCAATAACATAATTAACAACTTGTGTCCCTCAAATACTTGCACAAAAACAATCACATTTATTTATTAAATCTTCATAAAGGATACAATCTGATATTGCGTTAACCTTTCTAGTTTGCAGTTGTATATAATTTCTCTCTAATGTATGTCGATCATTTCGTCTTCGTGTTGAGCGTCGAAAATGTAATATTAAGAGCAATAATATGAATAAGAATCAAATAAATTGCAGTATTTATAAATGGGTATTACTTATGGTTCAATTTAACGAAAACAGCATACATCATGGGTTGTATATCATAGCGTAATCCCGCATCATGTAGATTTGTGTGTCCCCTTTTTATTAGAAAAGAACCTTCATGAAAACATAAGACTGATCGTCAAAAATATCACAAAATAAGGCGTATAAAAGGTTTGCACGATTTTTACAATGCAATGTTAAGACACATTTTGCGCTTGAATAGTGTTATGCATACAGAAATTAGCGCATTTCCCATACACAACCATATTGACGAGTATGACATTACAAATACGAGTTTACCAAGCTTCACGTTCATCAACTTAATCGCAAAAGTTTCTTTTAATATCAAATATCAAAACAGATTAATCACATTACATATTAAATCACATTTTAGACAAATGTTCCATTAACTGATTTAAAGGAAAATTCAAAGACATTCCTAACTGTTTATGAATAATGACCTTTCCGTACTGAACTAGTATTTATTAAACCACCCTGATAAACTCGCTGCTTTCAATTGTTTTTTTGTTGTTGTTTTTTTTTTCGTTTACAGTCCGTTTTCAGGCAGGATTGTTTGTGTTGTTCAATGTTGCTCCACAATATTTTTAAATTAAATATCCTTTTCTTATTCAATAATTTCAACGACTTAAGCTTTACGAATCAAGCAGGGACATAAAAATGTACACAGTGTGCAATGTTTTAAAACGCGTAAATTCATTGCCATACAAAAAAACACAAACAAAAATCTTAGAAAAGTGTCTCTCCTGCTGGCGCAGCTGTAATTTGCAAATATCAAACATAAATTTAACAACAACTTGTATTGACATTTGCCAAATGACCTCTGAACGTCCTATGAGCGGGTGTCATATATATATANCTGGCGCCTGGCATAGTGATAGGAGTTGGGAGGTACATGGTATACAACAAAGGTGTCTCATAAGTCAAATTGGCTGGCCCTTTCAATAGGGGTGACACTATAATAAACAAGACCTTTACCTATTACGAGTTTACCAAACTTCACGTTCATCAACTTAATCGCAACAGTTTCTTTTATATCAAATATCAAAACAGTATAATCACATTACATTTTAGACAAATGTTCCATTAACCGATTTAAAGGAAAATCCAAAGACATTCCTTACTGTTTATCAATAATGACCTTTCCGTACTGAACTAGTATTTATTAAACCACCCTGATAAACTCGCTGCTTTCAATTGTTGTTTTTTTTTTTTTTTTTTTNTTTTTTTTTTCGTTTACAGTCCGTTCTCGGGCAGGATTGTTTTTGATCTAGTTCAATGTTGCTCCACATTTTTTTTTTAATTTAATATCCTTTTTTTTATTCACTAATTGCAACGACTTAAGCCTTACGAATCAAGCAGGGACATAAAAATGTACACAGTGTGCAATGTTTTAAAACGCGTAAATTCATTGCCATAAAAAAGAAACACACAAACAAAAATCTTAGAAACGTGTCTCTCCTGCTGGCGCAGCTGTAATTGGCAAATATCAAACATAAATTTAACAACAACTTGTATTGACATTTTGCAAAATGACTTCTGAACGTCCTATGTGCGGGTGTCAAATATATATATATGTGTCATCGGCTACAGAAATCAGTACAAATGAGGAAAAATTACATTTTTGTTTTTTTGTCATTTTTTAAAAGATGAATGCAAGCATAAGTATAATTTAGTTAAACTGACCATGTTTTTCATATTTTAAGTGCAAACAAAAGCAATCAATTCAATACCGTGGTTGTTATGGTAACGAATGTACATAAAATACATTATTTTAATAAAATTGTCTAAATATCTGGAAAAATAACAAAATATGTAAAAAACAATTGTAAAACTGTTTATACTCAATTATCTTTATTTTGACATATATTTATATATTTATTTAATACATAGTAACAAAAAGAATCTAAGAAAACAGGTTGAGTCATTGTGCAACAACTCATTTTTTATAGAAAAGATCAACATATTTCACTGTGTAAGGATTTTCATCCTCTAAAGACTTTGTACAATGTAACATACATGTCACTTAATATAAAAGTGTCATACATAGATGTTGGTATAATCTTTAATGTGCAGACATTTTACTGATGATAACCATGGCAACCATAAGATAAGATATCGATTTTACTGTTTTGAACAGCAAAAAAACGCATTTTTTTTAAGTATATTCTTTGTCATACATATGAAACATGAAAAAGAACAATATAATTTGAAACAAAAATAAAATACTCTTTGTTTACACAGGCCTTTTTTTCTGAAGTATAAACGGGTCCGTCGCATCCATTCCCAAACCAAAAATGTAAAAAAATCCCAATTCCCCCCCCCCAAAAAAAACATTTTTTTTTAGAAAGAAGTGTCTTATGATTATTATATCTTAATTTCATTTCAATTGCATCTAACAAAGGATATAACTGTAATTTATATGATTTATTTCTTTTAATTTGAATTATTATAACAAGTTATATTAAATTAGTTTTTCCCAAATCATTGGAATTTTTTGCGCGAAACAATTCCCAATACCAAAATTGCATTTTTTCCCAAAATGGCCATAAAAATGCCGGAAACAATACCAACAAAGTAAAACGTATATAAATAAACACAAATGAAAAAAATTGAGAAAAATCAGTGATGAACATGTATTATTTTTTAGACATAAAAAGGTTCCTTCTATAAAACAAATCATGTGTATAATAAAGCTACATCAACAAATTTAAACTATTATTCCCTGTCTTAATGAATGAACACACACGAACAGTGGTTTAATTAAATTCCCAAATGTGTCGAATACTCTTTTGTAATGATCAAATATTTAGAGAAACTTCATTCAAACCTTGTTTAAAACATGAGATTTAACATTCATACAATCATAACATAATTGTTGCTGGTTTCTTTAACAATCAACAGTGTATATAGTAAACAATAGCGTATAGCTTAATAACCTGAACAATTGAAATTTCATTTAAAATTCTTTGACAAGCATGATCATGCAATTGCCTCAAAGTGCTGCCTTTATGCTTAACACTATCATGATAAACAACCTTAAATACCCATAGAAACAGGGAAAGTGTTTTTCCTGACTTGTGAATTACACAGACAGTTTTTGGTGTTGTGTTTTAGTTTGGCTCCGGACAGGTACACGTAGCTTTTCTACTGAGTTCTGATTCACAAAAACACTTCCAAATGTCTTCATAAGGATACAATCTTTTTGGTGGATACCGAGTCAAAGCTCGTAAATTCTGCCTGGGAAAGACTGGCTAGACATCAATGCAAACAAGTCTTCACTGTTCAACAAACAATGTGTTTCAACTATAGTTTTCACTTATTGTAAACAATAAATTACCTGGCTTACTAGCATTAACAAGAAAATTATGAAAATTAGAAATGTTATTCAATGGTTTGAAAAACTGTGCAATGAATGTTTTCCAGTCATAGCATTGCACAGACTGCTCCATGTCATAAATCATGTGTGTTTAATTATGCCCAGACCTTGAGGAGGTGGACACAGATTCAGCAACAGCCTGGTTTTTTTTTCCTGCAAAAGGGACACAAACTTCTTCAGAAAACAAAAACATGCCCCCTATAATTAAGATTGGATAATGTAATATACATTTCCTGTACATCTGTAATAATGGCTCTAAAAAAAAAATGTTTTAAGTACAATGGGGAGCAAAATTCTTTTTGAAAAGGGAATGGTTATGTTAATTAACATAACAATACTAAAGACATATCTGATTGCGGAGTTTCAATTGAAAATTAGAAGTATATAGACCAGTTGACGAGTGACGTCACGCGCACCTGCAAAGTTTAGACTCCGCCCACTGGTTGGCAAAAAGAGGTGGAATTCATATCTATAAGCGCATATAGAGGTTTACATAATCATGTTGTTGTTTTAGTCTTAGATATTCATGCACTATATCAACTATATTTTTTCTTATTATGTCTGAATAAAACATTAGCANTTTTTATAATTGATTCAATGCACCTCTTACACTTTCGATCGCTGATTAAACTTAACAATATCACATCCACACCACTTAAAATTATTATCAAATTATTATTTTGGATATATTATTTATTAAGGTTTTACTATAAAAAAAGAATATAGTAAATGTATAGTTTTGTGTTGTGGAATTGTCAGTGTTGAGTCTTCCGACCACCTTTACTCTGATGCTAATAACTAATTAGTATTTTTATAAAGAGGAAATTATATTTATGAATCTACATTTATTGGTACTAAATTGCAATATTATTCAGGTGTTTTAATGTTTGTTTCGGATTTATTTATCAATTTATTGACTTAACAAAAGCCCTTTATATATGTTATACGTTGCTGTAACCAGTGCTTTTTGCCAACCAGTCAGTGCGCATGCGCGGAAAATCCCGAATGTAAACAATAACATTCAACTGGTCTATATCTAGATATTTAGTTGTTGCAACCAAACCTTATCCATATCATTATACTGTGTAGTCAAATGAGTGAATAGTTATTATAGTATTGCTAGAACTATTTAAAATATGAGAGCGAAAAATCATTTTAAATGGTAATACATCATAATTATGTTATTGTATAATTTGTGGTCGATAATTTGATTTATTTTCAACACATGCACTTAAACTGACATTAATTATATAAGTATAATTAAGTGATGAAACTAAGAACAGACTAGTACTCCATTTCCTTTCAGATTTTATTATATCATTATAAGTAAAAGCAGTAATGGTAACTGATCTATATTAATTACCACACCTACCTGTACCTTCACACCAAGGCTTTCCATGGCCCCATGTTTTCACTGTCTTAAAGTAGATGGCCCAACCTAAAAAATAATTTAGTCTTTAAAAATTGTTATGATTAAAAATATCAATATATTTGATTTAGCTTCGTAGTAATCTGTCAAATTTTCATTTATTTCTGAAACATCATTTGAACTAATGCCATTAAATTAATGATTAATAATGCTGAGTGGTCTATTTTTAAAATAAAGTTGGCAAGTCCAGATCTATAAATAAAAATATTGTTATTGAATATCACCGTTGGAAATAGCATATGGGGTGGTGTTGTTTTTAACTTCTTGACTCTTGATAAATATTTAGTATTTAAATGTTACCGATACATAATCTGTGTAAACAAAAACAAAGTTTTCGTAGTAAGGAATTTGACTTCCAGTCAACATTTTTTGTTTGTGTTTTTCGCTAAATCTGACAATAATTTGTCAAAAATAATGAGCGTACAGTTAAATTAAAGATCTTACCTTATTGTTTTTACGATCCTTCAATTGCAGAAATAATTGTCACGACTATTTGACAATTTATTCAAAAGGAACTCCAAAATAAATGGAGATAAATTTTCATGCGTAATTACCATCGCCATTTTGAGTTGTAGTTGTCGCTTTTATAAGCGGTTGCATCCTACCAATTTTAAAAATAAAAAACGTACATGTTCGAGAGAGTTCGGGGATATTATCCTTCTCAAATATATGCCCATATATCAAGCTTTCAATAGGTTTTCGATTATTAAATTGCAATTTAATTTCCATTTTTATAACGTCACTCTTAAATCACGCGTATCTTAAAATAACGTCGACCGCGTTTGTACGGATTTCTGCTGACGACGTCACATATATATATATACTTCTAGTAGCTATAAATACGGTTTGCTAGTCCATCATACGTAATTGGAAGTCCAGAAAATGGATTATACCGTCTAGTTACAATTATTCTAGTGGTGAAGCGGGTACTGATAACGTCAAAAACGTTAAACGTGTTTATTAATACAAAGAAAGAGGACATGATACCGAAATAACGTTCATTAACTTTAATTTTACCTGCATATATACACAGATTTTAACGGTCTAAAACATTTGTTATTTTAATTTAAGCTGCAACTTTTAACAATTCCCATTTAATGTAATAAACATGTACAATGTATAAACATCTATCAACTCGTTAACTGTTACGAACGTTTTTTAATTTATTTTTTTCAGTGAGCAATTTGTACGGATTTATAAATAAGACCGTTAACATATTTTGTCCGACTTTCTATAAACTTTATAGTAAGATTACATATTTTTGTTTAATAAGCATGCTTTTTTTGTAGTCGTATGATTTATATACATTCAGCTCTTGTTCAAGCTGCGCTATACTAAAATGTCATTGTGGTTACTTTGAATGTTTGGTGACATTTATCAGTTCATGTTTAATGTTTATATAGTTACTCTTCGATGAACACGTATGGGCTTGTACGAGGCATGTCACTTCGATGCATTAATATGGGCATTTACCATAGCGAGACTTACTTATTACTTTGCTTTTAAAGCAGTATATGTGAGAGTCTCGTAAACTGGGCAGGAACTAGCATTATTTCTGATTTTGGTTTTATAAAATCCGCTTTTGAAAATTAATGAACGATTAAATTAAATTAACAACGATAGAATAATTCAAACTAATTAGTTCAGATTTTTTTTCAACTGAATCAGATAAAACTAAATGTGAATATACATGGTTTTAGGTATTTATAATCTTATAATTATATAAGCCGCGCTTTGGAAAAACCGGACTTTATTCATGTGCGTTAAGTATCATCCAAAATTAGTCTCTGCATAATTGTCTAACATTCTTTTAATATTTTTAAACCTCCTTTAATATGTAATCTATAACAATAAAAGTTGTTTACTTTTAAAAGCATTCAAGCCATTTAAGGAAAGATAGCGTGATGCATTGTGCTAAAGTGTGTGTTTATGAGAGAAGTTAGCAATAAACTACCATTATTACGATACTTTATATGGTTTAGTGATCAAAATAGAAGAATTGCAATGTAGTAAAGTCTCGCTGGCAAAATAAATAGTTATGATGCGCCCATTTAAGTCAGAAATTCGCTTTAATTTCTGTGACATTGTCGGGAAGAAAGCCACTTCATGTAAAGCATTTACTAGAAAGCAACCCTAAAATAATGATACGTTTTACGAAAATGGACCATGAGATTGTAGAGTATAAAAATCGTATAAATCAAATCACATACTTATATGTATCTAATTGACTCGCGGGAATACTAATTTGACAATCAGGTTATTGTAGCATATAGACTCGCGGAAATACTAATTTGACAACCAGGTTCTTGTACCTTATAGACTCTTTCTAAATCTTAATTGACAAGAAGGTTTTTATTAAATGTGTCTGTTTCCATTTTTATTTGTTCACAGATTCACAAGTACAACGCTGTTATGATACATTATTCTGTTTTCACGAATCACGTGACTTGCCACTGCGTATATAAACAGAACATTTTTCAGTTTTTGTTTCTCTTATAGCTATACATCGCGAATAGTATACGATATTCGTTGTGATAAACTACAAAGGTCTGAAATTAGCCATATTTAACCATGTAATGCCGGGTCAAATTTAACCATGTAATGCCGGATCATATTAAACCATGTAATGCCGGGTCATGTTGTAAGATTGCCAGTAAGTATGCTTGCGCATGTTTCGTTTGAAAGCTTTTGTGAGACTGCATCTGAGATCCGTGTTTGTGTCCGTGCAATGACTTAGGCGAAGGCGAAGTTTACTGTCCGAATTTAGATTGCGATCGCTATTATAGAAGAAAGTTCACCAAATGATTCTTGTCGGTGTATTGTATCGACAAAAACTTTGTTTTAATTACACGTATTACAGCTGTTTAAAGCCAACAACTTAAAGCTCATTCTATAAGTTTGATATACAGTAACTGAATTAGGTTTTAGGTGGTCTGGTGTGGAAAAAATGACACTATTGTAATGAAATAGCTGGTATGCTTTATTTAGTGAGTTAACATAAAAATACAATAGTTGTGTCCTAATGAAGATATACTTCTTATTTACATTAAGAACCTCTCACTTAGCGTCTTTATGATTTCAATCCACATAAGTAGCAGAACCTTTTTAGGTTTCATGAAACATGTGTGAAAAATTGCCATAAACTAGAACTCTGTCTTATGCCTTTCATGTTTGAGATCTTGTTAGTACAATAGGACATATTACTAACCATCGCCGTTACTGCCCGTTGTTTTATCTTTTTATTGAATATGTTGCTACTCCCATCCCGTCACGATCTTAAATTCTTTGGCATCCATGTGAAACATGAACACGTTACTGTAACGCAAACGTGATGTTTTCCACCAAAACTCTCTGCAAGAAACAAAAAGATTAACACTGTAAACATAGTACAAAAGATTGTCTGCAAGACTACATTTAGCATGATGGCACTCAAATATAAACATTCAAATGAAAATTGTGTCCATAACAATCCGTGTTCCATCAAAATGTTCACAAGAAACAAATAGAGATCAACATTTTTTTAATTGTCTTAAAACTATCGAGTTGTAGTCTGCGTTCACGCCTACAAACCTATGGGTTCTTCAAATTTCCAGACTACATATATGTATGAGCTTAAAATATGTATTAGCGGAGAATAGCCGCATCAAACATTCAAATGTAAGTTTGATTATACAGTCTGCGGTTACCATAATTTTACAAGACGTTTCCACACTTGAATTTGCTGGATCTGTTTGTTTTTAGAAATGTGTTGATATCTCTCGTTTCAAACATTGATTTGCACTCTTTCACATTCCTGAAAATATGAATTAATCATCACTGGCACAATTGAAAAGCTTTTTATGTTTTGTAAGGAAACAAATTCCTTTGAAAGAAAAACGCGGACAGCCTTTTTTGATTATCTTTATTTAAATTTTGAATCGTTAGTTTTTCTCCGAACATATTTCCGTAGGCATATAATGCTTACCGACGCGCAGGCATTCTTCGAGCAAAATGTAAAAAAAAAATCGGTTTAAGATGATTTGAGCTATTTAACTCTTTTTGTCATTTTTAATGTTAATCTTTCGAAAATTATGCGTTCATTTGCAAAACAATTATTTTATTTTGCAAATTTAGCATCTTCAAATTAGCAGTTAGTTTTGCATTTGTCCTTTTATACTACTTATTCGTTATAGTTTTTTTAAAAGCATAAGGTCTACTTACACATACGTATTACAATAGCACAATAACAGTAATGTGTGTTGGTAAGTTATTAACTGTTTTCTATCCAGACGGGCGCCAACTCAGTAATTTAACACAATACTAAGCGAACAAAAAAACTATAGTCATTTTATCTTTGTTAACGCACTTTTTAAGAAATACACTAAACAGGGGTCGTACCCATTGTTAAAAAGAAAAATGCAACAAAGTAATGTTTAAGTAACATTCAAATGGTTAACTGCAGCTTAGGTATTCGAAAACATTTAATTTAATTATTAAATTCAGAAAAACTCTGTTGCATGGAATAGGCTAGTCGAACTCATTATTTGGAAGCCAACCTTGCAAGAAATCTACGTAGGGTAACCCATTCATTCGATCCATTGGGCGGTTTGAGTTCTTAGATGTAGACATTAATGTCAGTTCTTTGGTCATACATTATTGACAACAGAAATGGTATGTAAATATATCAGGCAGCTGCATATTGGTAGCCACAAGGGTTAACGGCTTAGCAAGATTATCCTCAACTAGAATAAGCAAACAAATTGTTTGTTTCACTGAATGGAAACTTTTGAACGCAATGTGAATTCACTTTATAATATGTTATTGTTATTTTGTTATGTTGTGGAACTTTTCTATTGTTAAATGGTATTTCTTTCATCTTTGGTACGAAAACCTAACACTTTTTCCGGATAATACAGGTTTAACATTAAGTGTACATACACGAGTGTACTTTTCTAAATGTTATATTTGTGTGATATTGCATATTTCAGAATAGCACCGGAGAAAACCGTGATCCGATGAAATGTTGGGTGAAAGATTTACTTGAGAAAAGAACAATATTATCTAAAAATGCATCATCAAAAATAAGACAACATATAAGTAACATGCTTCGTGATTGTACGCCAACATCATATATTAATGTGTATTGTTTGCGATTGTAATGTAGTTGTTACAGCTTACTAAACCATACCAAATAACTAGTTGTACATGTATAACTCTTTGTCAGTTATGACAGCTACATCGCATCGCTTTCTTTCACAATGTTTGTTTCGCGAACACGGCAAATGCTCATTTTAAATATCCATGTCATTACAAAAAAGCAAGCATTCGTCGTTGTAACTTCGGGGCAGCCAAAATACTGTCGCCAACTGACCTATTATTACAAAGCTATGCTGAATAAATTATTGTTATTATACGAGTGGTACAGAACAAATGTATTCAGTAAAGGCTTTGTGTAGAGTTCGTGAGTTTGTGTGTGTGTTTGAGTGGGTGTGTGTGTGTCTGTTGTTTGTGACTAATTAGGGTGTAATTTGATATCGAGCATTGAACGCAATGACATTATGACACGTCATCCAGGCAAATGTCTATGTAGAGCTTTAGTCCTCCGTTATTTGCTCAAGCCGGCCTTACGTATGTGACGTTCAAAACAAAAACATCTATGTGTTATTTCCGATACTACAATCTCTTATAGAAATATACAACTACCTTTGAAATTTTGGCCACTTGTATATTTGTGCTTCGAAATGGTAATTATTTAAATTTACGGGAATACACATACTACACAGTTTGCTACTTTGTGTTCTAGGCTAAAGTTATGTTAATATTATTGCCTTGTTGTTCCAGTTGACTATTGCAAAATCATTGCCACATTGATTGCTCCATAAAAATCCAGATTTAAAGCAAACCATTATAATTATTCTTCTGCGTCAAGTTGTCTTCGATGAACAATAAGTTCATTTGGTACCCATCCATGTGTGTGCTGGTCGTTGTGCAAATTATTATCAGAGTGAATGATACATGGCCCGTGGAAAAGAAAGATGACTAATATAGTATGTATAGCGGAAGGCGAGACAGGAAAATAAACGATATACCAAATAACCCGTGATCATTTAAAGAGAAGTACGTAAATACAATCATCGTACATTTTTGGCATGGCAAAGGTCATCGCGACTTGCAATACGTCTGAATAATCTAAGGTCATTCAACACCAAAGGAGCGAACATAAATTGAATATTTAATATCCATAACGTTTCAAATGGCTGTTGGACATAAAAGTACATCGTTAAATTCGCCGAATAAGAATGTTTTAGTGAATTTAGATTGTAATTAACTGGTGCGAAGAAACACGCTATAAAGTTAAGTTCCATTACCATTATAATGGTTTCCTGCAGCTTCGGTTTTCCAAAACAATAAATTTAATTATTAAAGACAGTTAAACTTTGTTGAATAAAATAGGCATGTTGAAAACATGTTGTGAGGAGCCACAATTGCGAGTACAGTACGAATTCAGTTTGTTTATTGTGCGGTTCGAGTTCTTATATGAGGCCATAAATGTCAGTTCTCTGGTCGTAAATTCTTGACAACAACAGCAATGGCATGTATATATACCAAACAGCTGCATTGTTGTAGTCAAAAGGGTTAACTACTCAGCAAGACATTTACGAATTGTATATAGAGTAAACATTGTTTGTTTCACTGAAAAGAAATGTGTTAATTCAATGTTCATTCACATTCTAATTTGTTTTGTTAGTTTGTTATGTTGGGTAATATTTCAATGGTTTAATTGTATTTGTTTAATCTGTGGTACGATAACGTAACATGTCTTCCGGATAAAACATGTTAAACATTAAGTGTGGATACACGAGTGTATTATTCTAAATGTTATATGTGTGTGACATTGCTTATTTCAGAATGGCACAGGATAAAACGTGATCCGACGAAATGTTGGCTGGAAGATTTACTTGAGAAAAGTACTATATAATCTAAAAATGCCTCTTTAAAAAATAACGACAACATATTATTTACATGCTTCGCGATTGTACGCCAATATCTTGTATTGTGTATTAATGTCTAATATTTGTGAATGTAACGTTGTTGTTACAGGTGACTAAACCATACTAAATAACTAGATGTACACGTAGTACTTTTTGATTTACTCTTGGCCTGTTATGACTGGTACATCGCATCACTTTCGTTCACAACTTTTGCTTCGTGTACATGGAAAAACTTCATTTAATATATCCATATCACTACTTACATCAAGCATGCGTCGTTATAATTGCAGGTCAGATACACTACTGTCGGCAACTGGCCTATTATTATAAGTAGTATTATTATATATGTATATATCTTTATCGCCTCCATTTTCTGAAGATGTGCGTGATACAACAACGATACAAACATAGCACAAATACAAATGACATTCAATTAAAATAAGTAAAGATTAAGTTAATTGGTTATATATTCAAGTGCATAAATAATTTCTGGGCGTGACCCTTAGTTATCCCGTGGGTCAACTTTATTTCTTAGATCTTTAGGCGTGTCAACGTGATACCCTTATCTGCGTCCTATGCACATTGCGATGAATAATAGAGCGAAATACGGAAGTGCCATGTTAAGAGTTCGTCGACATGCATGGCAGTTTGTAGTCGGCAGTGAATTTCTTGTGATAACTAGACCACGAGTACCGATTGTAGGAAATTGGAACAGCTACTCATGAACTCTGGGTAGAGCTCATTAGGTATCACGTCTTATATGACTTCATCAATCATAACCATGAGGTACATCACCAGTGTTGTGGGTTCTGCGTGTTTTAAGTGTTCATGCAGTGGTGCGCTTAGTGGCATAAATTGTTTCTAGGAAAGTGAGTAGACGTGTCGGCGTTTCGGTAAGGGGACACTCGAAAAGTGCGTGTACCACTTCGCTGCGCATGAGCTGGTATGTCCACTTTGAACATAAGTTGGGTTGTTCATATGGTTTCTTGCAGCACAAACGAAACAGGAACTTCATAAGCGAAAGGCTGTCTGGGCGGATTGTCGCGACTTTCCATAGAGTAGCCGGTTCCAAGTGCTTGTGAACTTCTTTAAATAAAGACAAATCGTTATGTTGTTCAAGCCTCATTCGCCATTGTCTGGTTTCGTGTTTGTGCACTGACTTTTTACAGACAGATTTCCATTTCTCATGACGGGAATATACTGTTGATTTTAAAGCTCGTTAAAAGTCTCCAAGGTTATATTTCTGCAGGATTTTCACAATATCTGGAATGAAGCCAATTTTTCGGTTTTCACACAAATCAAACTGACACAGTCTTAAAATGAATAGTTTATGATATGGTTCGTCTGTTTGGGGCGTGGCATAGTGAGCTAAGGCACGCTTACTTGTGTAGATCGATTTTTTCCTTTTAATTGATATCATTCCCCCAAGGCCTAGCACCATGTCCGAGCGCGTTATGTGTAACACTTATTAGGGTGTCATTTGACATCAAGCATTGAGTGTTACGACAAGTCACCCAAGCCAAATGTCTATGAAGATATGTTATCCTCCTTTATTTGCTCAAGCAGAACTGACGTATGTGGCGTTCAAAACAAAAACTTCTATGTTTTTATATCTTCGGAATTCTGCCACTTGTATATTTGTACCTCGAAATGGTATTTATTTATATAAACGGGAATACACAGACAATAAAGTTTGCTACATCGTGTACTGGGCTGAAGTTATGTAAATAGTATTGCCTGATTTTGTTTTCATACTACATATACTACTGCAAAATCATTACCATACTGTGCGCTCAATTAGAAAGTCAGATTTGCCGAAAACATTGTAATTATTCTTTGGCGTCATGTTGTCAGCGCGAAACAGTAAGTTCATTGGGTACCCATCCATGTGTGTGCTTGTCGTTGTGCTAATTATCATCGGAGCGAATGATATATATGGTCCGTGGTATAGAAAGGTTAGTAAAATTCATTCCCTGTGTAACGGGAGGCGAGACAGGGAAATAAACGATATACCAAATAAACCGTGATCATGTAATGAGAAGTACGCAAATACAACCATCGTACTTTTGGGGCATGCAAAAAAGGTCACCGCGTAATTTGATACGTCCGAATAAGCTGCTGCCATTCAAAACAAAAGGAGCGAATATTTATTAAAAATATGTAATATCCCCACCGTCTCAAGTGGCTTAATATAGACATTTAAGTACAGCGTTAAAATTCGCCGTGTACGATTGATAAACAATCTGTAGACTTAACACTGAGTCTTGATAGTGGTACGTATCAATGAAAGCAGACCAAGCAGTTCGGAGTAATCTCCCTTTTGAATATGCTGTATACGTGTTCAGGTCTTGAGATGCTCGATAAACCACTTCCTTACATTAATGTGGTTTTAATAATTTGGTTAAATAAATTCGAATTATAAATGTGTTTAACGACCTGATACGTTCATAATATAGTTTATTGCAAACTGTTGAAAGTGTGTTTTATTCAGTGTTCAAACTATTACTATGTATATGCATGTGTATTTCGAAGCAATGATATGTTTTAGCATATTAAATGATTGCATTGGAATCTGCTTTCTTTATTTGTTCAATTTTATATATTCAAATTGAAACAACACAACGTCCTTATGTAAGACAAATGTATGAAGTACGATATCTGTGTTTGTTGCCAAAATGATACCACAAGAAGCACATACAAAAAAAAATGAATAAAACTAGAAACAGCTTATTGGAACGGTCAATGATTGGGATTTTAAACGGATTTATGTGTACACAAACCTCAGATAAGGACCCATCATTTTAAAATGTCAGCATACGAGAAAATCCATGAATGTAATGTGCTTTTGTAACTACAAAATATATAGTCTTTTAATTCAGTCAATCAACCTGTATTGACAAGTCAAACGATATTTTCGTATGAAGATATAATATCCCAAACTTTGTATGTATATCTTATATGAAGTAGTCGCCCCAACATTCTCCGAAATCCTGTATGTCTGATCAGGCGACACATATGAAAGGATGATGAAATAATAATGACCGTGTCTTGTCATCTTCAAGTAGGTTACTTGTATCTAGTAAACAACAGGCATTCTAGTTTGCCGTAATGTGATATATGCGATCTGTTGAACCGTTTTTTTTATTTTAATACTTTTTCTTTGTAATTGCTTCTTTATTTGTTTACAATTAAACATGGTTGTGCAAGTTTCGATAAAACGAAATATGTATATGTTATGTTATGCTATGTTATGTTATGTTATATGGTGTGTTGTTTAATTTGGGAATTGCCTTCCTAATCTACAAAAAGGCCAGCAAAATGTTAAACGTATTAAGCCTTGTTATAACAATTGAGGAACTGGCATAGGATCAGCATTCTTTTTTAAGTGGTTGCTCAATTAGTGTGAGACAAATTAACTATTTTCAGAAAAATTATTGCAACATGTGCTTTTGGATGTATTGTGTAGTAAATTACAAACACAATTCACTATAATCTATAATATTCTATTATATACCATTCCATGCTACGTTTTAGCTACAATAATATTTTTAATACCTTTGTAGAGTTTTCAAGTTGTCAGTGATTTGTACTTCGTTGAATATATACAGATATGCGATAGCCTTCTCTAATCAAGATTATTCGTCTGATTTGTCCTCATTGAGTAGGAAACGTAATTACATAATGGTTCATCGGATATTATTTGTTATAATACTATTATCACATTTAAATCGCGCTCTGTGAAAACCGGGCTCAATGCATTTCCATACAATATTACATACATTGTACATACAGAGAAACAGGGATTAAGTCGAGTGACTACAGCCGTTATGTCCTTTAAAATAACCACAAATAACTGTGTATTCCAGACACTTATGAACCACAATCTACTCACTGCTTTAGCTGGTGTTCAAGGAGAACATAAATAAAGAAAGATGATGGTTGGACAATAATATAACAAGTATTTGGATTCACTAAATAAAATAATCAATTAAGGGAAAGCTCTACATTTACTACACTGCATAACATCACGATACGATAGCTGTAAGATAACATTTGAGTACTGTTTGTGACAAAGCTCACTGCAACCTAATAAATGCACCTGAACTTATTTATTTATGAAGTTTACTTAAAATTGATATAACATTTAGCATACAATTATTACACATAACAGTTTAAGCTTTACGTGCGTATAAGATAAGATTCATTGTATTTTGTAATGTTAATTCCGGTGTATTACATAAATTTTAATGTGTTCATGTTTCTCTCCGTAAATAAACGTTGCATTACTTTGTATTAAGCATTCAAATTTGAAGTTTGCCAAATACACATACATGTATTAGATTCACGTGAAAGTGGACAAGAATATGAATTTTTAAATCAAACTCAAGCATTTTTCTTCTGTAACAAATTCAATTACGTGTGTGTAATCATTCTTTAGAAAACATTCTATTGTAATAGAAAACTTAAACGATATGCCATTCCATTCACATCATTAATAAGTTTAATGCTAAAAATATTCAAATACACTGAAACCAATCATACGTTGTTTGCAAGAATTACGTTCTTATGCGAGAGTAAACATTATTTTCACATTAGCAAAACATATCGAGTAAAGTGATTATTTTCTAGAAGAATCGAACAGCACGTCTTAAATGTTTAGATCGCTTTTAAACATGCAATTGCCTTTATGGTCCGTAGACAATTTTGCTAAATTATGTGCGCAAATGTACGCATCGAGAGAGCGCTGGATAAAATATTTGGTATAACCAATTATCGCGAAAAAATAACAAAATATTTATTTTTTTAAATCTTCTTGCATGAGACGCTCTGGTGTTGCGTGCATATGTGCAGTAATGCAGTTGTATTTTATTTTATGTTGAGCATTTTAGGTTTTGTGTTGTGCGTCATAAAATCAATATAAAGAGAAAAGCATAATCCAATAAATTGCTTTTTTATTAATGCGTATTGCTAATGATTTAATTTTAAGAAAATAGCATGCAAAATGGTTTGAATTTCATAGCGCAATCTCGCAGCATGGGTTTATTAAAAACAAAGTAAATGCGAAGACATTTTCATATAAAGCCCTCTCCAAAATTAAAATTTTATCTACACATGGAACGAATAGTACATATATAGAGTGTATTAAAATATTTTATACAATTTTAAAACTATGTTGTGCAATAATTTTCCAAACCTTAATTTTAGTGCAATAAACAAGTATTTTTTAATATTCTTGGACTCAATTACATCGAATATTAAATTGTTAAAGCTATTAAAGAAATGATATCATGATGCATACCATAAAGAGTGATTTATGAGAGAATAAAACAATAAACTACTATTACTACAATATTAAATATGGTTTAGTGATCATAAAATGAAAGGAATTAATGAAAAAAAAATAAAGCGTCTCTCTGGAAAAATTAATGGTTCTGAAGCGTGCACTTAAGTTCGTTGTAGTCCCTGTGGAATGTTCACGAAGGAAACCACTTCATGTGAAGCATTTACTTGATACAAAATTCTAGATTACGACAATAAAAAGAAACGTTTCACGAACATGAACCAGGAGTATGTATAGTATAAATAACGTATTTATCACAGCACATAATTATATGTAGCTAATATCAAGAGTATGTATTGTAACCCATACATTTCGGCCGTTTGATGTCTTAGATGAAGCCGTTAATGTCAGTTCTGTGGTCGTATATAATTGACAACAACAGCAACTACGTACAAATACCAGGCAGCTGCATATTGGTAGCCACGAGGGTTAAAGGCTCAACAAGACTTGGATCAACTAGATCTAGAGCAAACCAAATGTTTGTGTCACTGAAAGGAAACGTTTTAGCGCAATGATCATTCACATTCTAATTTGTTATTTTTATTTTGTTATGTTGTAGGGTATTTCAGTTGTTAAATGGTATCTTTTTTATAAATCTTTGGTACGTTAAAGTAAAACGTTTTCCGGATAATACATATTAAAAATAACGTGTACATGTATAAACACGAGTGTGCTTTTCTTGATGCTATATAATTGTGATATTGCATATTTCACAATGGCATTAGAGAAACCCGTGATCTGACAAAATGTTTACTGGAAAATTTACTTGAGCCATGAAATGTGTATTCTAAGAATGCATGTTTAAAAATGACGACAACATATGTGTTCACTGCTTCGCGATTGTATGCAAATTACTACATGTAATATCATGTTTTAACGTTTATCAGTTGTGAATGTAATATAGTTGTTATATGTTACTAAACCATACCAAATAACTAGTTGTACACGTATTTCGTTTTGATTTAATCTGTGCCTGTTATGATAGGTACACCAAATCGCTTTATTTTACAAGTTATGTTTCGTGCACACGGAAAATGCTCATTTAATACATTCATATCACTACGAAAAGCAAGCAATCGTCGTTGTAACTGAAGGTAAGCCACAATACGCCAACTGGCATATTATTACATAGCTTTGTTGAATAATGATTGTTATTATCCTTGCGGTACAGAACATGTGGTTTAACAGTATAACATGTATTTTTTATCAGCAGAGGCTTTCTTTAGAATTCACGACTTTTGTATGTGTTTGTGTCGTTTGTGACCAAGAAGGGTGTAATTTTCACATGTAGCATTGACTGTAATGGCATGTCATCAACGGCAAATGTCAATGTAGAGCGTAAGCCCTCCATTATTTTCTCCGGCACGATATGAAGCTCTAGCCGGTCTTACGTCTATGTCGTTCAAACATATCTTACAAAAATGTACAACTACCTTTGGAATGTTAGCCATTTGTATATTTGAACTTCGAAATGGCAGTTATTTATATTTTTACGGGAATTCACAGAATATAGCGTTTGCTTCACCATCTACATGGCTCACGTTATGTAGATGTTATTGCCTGTTTTGTCCAGATCACTACTGGACAATCATTACCACAATGTTCGCCCAATAAAAAGCCAGACTTAAAAAACATAGTATTTTTTCTTCAGCGTGAATTTATAATCCGTTGTCAGCGAGAAACAATAAGTGCATAAGTGCATTGGATACTCACCCATGTGTGTGGTTGTCGTTGTGCTAATTATCATCGGAGCGAATGATACATGGTCCGTGGTACAGAAAGGTTAGTAAAATAGCCTGTATAACGGGAGACGAGACAGGGAAATATACAATGTACCAAACAAACCGTGATCAAAAAAAGAGTCCGTAAATACAATAGTATTTTTGGGACAATCCAAAAAGGTCACCGCGTCTTTCTAGACGGCTGAATAATCTACTGCCATTAAACATAAACGGAACGAACATTCATCCAATAGTTAATAGGCCCAGCATCTCAGTTGTTTTGTCCAGAAACTAATAAACAATAACCTTGTCAAAGCTTGAGTTGTTTTTCTATGAGAATAGAAAAACAACATAGTTAGACTATAAAGTTACAAAAAATTGGATTCATTAAATGAAATACTTATTCCACTCAAGAGCAAACTCGACATTTACAACCCTGCGTGGCATCACGATACGATGGCTGTACAATAACATTTTGTGACAAAATAGGTCAAAATTTCCAAACAAATGCCAAACTTTTCCAATAAACTCAATAAGATTAGACATGTTATACAGCGATAATTTCGTAGCACGAGTGAAAACAAAGCATGTGTTTAGTTGTGGCCGAACGACAGCAGACTTAACTATTGGATCGCGAATGTAGCTTGACATTCAAGATTGTACGTTACCAAGCCCACCTGTCGCATATGTCATTATTTAAGATAGCCGACTATGGAGATACGCTTGGCGAAAATGACAAATAACACTCGAATTAACGACGAACATTATATATATAGTGGGGATTATTGAAATGCTTGCGTCAATTAACGATGGAGAAAACGTTTTATATACAAACAACTCATATTTATTAGACATGTATACAGTGAATGTATGTTACGGAATCGCATGTTTGCAAATTGGAGTTCAGTCATCTACAAAGTAAACACATTTTACAAGATTATCGTTCGAAAATTGAAAGGACAAACATGATTTGATTTATATTTTAGTGTGCGTGTGTACAATCAGATTCAAAAACATATTCTGCATTATTATGTGTGTAACTATGTACAGTTAACTAAATACACAAAAAACATTCATTAACTGTTGTAATGCATTAAAGCTCTGTTGGGTGTAATAGGCCTAATCAAACTCATTTTGGGAAGCCAACAATGCAGGTAACGTAAGTTACGATTCATTGGGCGGTTTGAGTTCTTAGATCAGGGCACAAATGTAAGTACTTTGGTCGTACATTATTGACAAAAACAGCGATGGTATGTCCATAAACCAGGCAGATGCATTTTGGCAGTGACGAGGGTTAATGACTCAACGAGACTTCAAGAACTAGATTTTGAGTAAACAAATTATTTGTTTCACTGAAAAGAAATGTTTTAATACAATGTGCATTCACATTCTAATTTGTTTTTGTTTTTGTGTCATGTTGTGGTATTTTTCAATTGGTAAATTGTATTTGTTTTATCTGTGGTAGGTAGAAGCAATAGGCGTACAGGATAATTATAGTTTAATATTCAGTGTATCTACACGAGTAAACTATTATAAATGTTATATGTGTGTGCTATTGCATATTTCAGATGGAACCAGAGAAATCAGTGATCTTATGAAATGTTTGCTGAAAGATTTACTTGATGAAGGAAAAATTTATTATATACACGCCTCTTCAAAATTAGTGACAAAACATGGTTTACATTTTTCGTGACTGTTCGCAAATGACTAGAATTACGTATGTATTATGTATTATTTGTGAATTAAATCTAATTGTTACAGGTTGCTGAACCATAAAAAAAAAACAAGTTGAGCACGTATTACTTTTTAAGTTACTCCTTGCCTGTTATTACAGCTACATCGCATCGCTTTTTTAAACAAGTAGTGTATCGTGTACACGGAAAATTAACATTTAATGCATCCATATCACTACGAAAAGCAAACAAAAAACAAACATGCGTCGTTATAACTGCAGGTCAACCATAATTCTTTCGCCACCCGGACCGTTTTAACATAGCTTCGCTAAATAAATGATTATCCGAGCGGTCCAGAACAAGTGTTTTCAGGTGAGGTTTTCATTAGAAATCAGGAGTTTGTGTGTGTGTGGGTCTGTCGTTTGTGACTTATAAGGGTGTACTTTGACATCGAGCGCTGAGTCTAACCACTGTTTTCAGTAAAGGCTTTCATAAGAATTCAGGAGTTTCTGTGTCTGTCGTTTGTGACTAATAAGGGTGTAAATTGACATCGCGCATTGAGTGTTATGGCAACTCATCCAAAACAAATGTGGAGATTCAGTGCTCCGTCATTTTCTCCAGAACGATATAAATTTTAGCATGCCGTATGTTTATGTCCTTCAAAACAAAAAATATGTATGTGTTAGTTCCGATTATAGAAACTCCAATAGAAATGCACAACTACCTTTTGAATATTGGTCACTTGTATATTTGGATTTCGAAATAGTATGTTGTTTTTTTTATTTACGTGAATCACAGACAATAATGTTTGCTACATCATGTACATGACTCAAGTTATTAAAAATTACTACCTCGTTGTTTCAGATGACTTTTGCCTAATCATAACCACATTGTCCGCCCCATAACATTCCAGAATAAGCGCAAAGCACTGTAATTTTTATTCAACGTCAATCCCGTTTCAATTGTCAGCGAGAAACAATAAGCTCATTGGGTACCCATTCATGTGTGTGCTGGTCGTTGTGCAAATAATCATCGGAGTGAATGATTTATGGCCCTTTGTATAGACAGGTTAGTAAAATAGTCTGTATAACGGGAGGCGAGGCAGGGAAATTAAACGATGTACCAGATAAACCGTTATCATTTGAAAAGAAGAATGCAGATACAACAATGGTACTTGTGGAGCATGCCAAAAACGTCACCGCGTCTTTCGATACGTCTGAATAATCTACTGCCATTCGACATCAACGGAGCGAATATACATTCAATATTAATATCCCCACCCTCTCAAGTGGCTAAAATATAATTCAAGTTCAGCGTTAAAATCGCCGTATACGAATGTTAAACAAGTCTCTAGACTTAACGCTGCGTCGTGATGGTGGTGAGCATCATTGAATGAAATCCAAGCAATTCGAACCTGTCGAACATAATACGCATATGCATTATACGGGTCCAGGACTTAAGATGCTCAGTAAACCTCTTCATCCCAGTAGTATGTTAAATTGGGCTAAATGACATAGAATTATAAATGTGTCAAACCTGATACGTTTATACTATAGTAAATTGCCAACTTGTGAAAGTGTGTATTATTCAGTTTCAAACTCATACTATCTTTATATTTCTAAGCAATAATTTGTTTTAAAAAACGACGTTTTCAAAGTACGCTGCATAGGGTTAATATTTGCCAAAATATTGCTTTTTATGGTTTCTCAATTATTATTTTTTTCATACCCTTAGCCAGCAGGGGGGGGCGTTGGGTGCATTCGCACCCAACACTTTTTGACGAGTAAACAAAATTGTTCTATAAGTTGCACCCAACTTTATTCGACGCAAAAACGGTTATTTATCTTTTCCCTGAATCCATTGAGTCTTCGTATTTAAGCGAAACAAAAATGTTGAATTCCATAGGCTACCGACAGGTCACCATATAATTAATTTCTCGGTGGAGTCATTTCCAAGATAGCGCGTGATTTGTATTTACCATTTTTAACCGTAGAATTGTTGAAATCGACAGAAGTTTTGACAGCAAAATGTGAGAAGATCAAAGAAGCCGGTCCTGAAGATGGTTGTATTAATTCATAGATTTAAGTTAAATGATGATTTTTGTATCAGTACTGTATAGTGTTTTCTAGTTTAATGAAAAAAATGTATCATTTTTAATAGTATTTGTTTTCCATTTAATTAGAAAAAATTATACTGTTTATCCGCAGAGTCAACTTTAAACTGTCTGTTAAAGCTATAACTGTAATAGATATCATAACGTAATGATGAAGCCTACTTATAGTGGGTTGAAATCCCAGTCCAATAATCTTTTTCGACAATCATCTTAATGGCTGGAAAAACAATTTGATTAACTTGAATAAATAATCATATAAAAAAGAAAGTACATTTTAGATTATTATTATTAACGGAATTTTATGCCAGCTTCATAAAATGACTGAAATCAAAGGACACGCTGTGGACTATTGCCGATCCCTAATGAGTTACTGGTTAATAATTTTCATTAGACCACGATTTATAACAATTACACATTGTGCACAGCATTTTCGACAGACTTCGTTGTCTTTTTGTTATATCCCCGTACAACCATTTTAGCAAAACTATATCAGCTTTTGTCAAGACAGGATTTTTTTTTGTATGGCAAGAAAACCAATTATTTCTACAAAACAATGTAGCTTTTTGTAGTTTACCTACACTTAATGGCATCTGTTCTGCTCCACATACAGAACTTTCCACAATGTTTTAATTATGTCAAACTTAATACTAGGAAATATTTCCTACTCTTAAACAGTTGTTATAATGAATTTCAAACGTTATAACATGTGATCATGTGGACGTTAACGTTTAATGTTCATTAACTATGATGGATCTTGGGCATACTGGGCAAATAAGTCCATCTTTTTTCTACAACGTCCTGGTATACATTGTTAAGGACTTTGTGACCATAGGGCCAGTAGTTTGTGATTATAGGGTCTTTATGAAGCCTTAATTGTTATATGTTTCTGAAATTCGTTTAGAAAAAGATAACTAATTTGTTATAAATAGTAAAAAAAAAGTAACCAGTTATACCATTTTGATTTCTGATTTAGTATTGATGCAGATTAGAGAAGACCCAGTTTTGTTAATCAGTGTTTGTTTTATAATACACTATCAGCACGTTTAGAGCAATGCTTTGCCTCTGTTACTATCCATAGTACCAGACAAACAATTGTTTTGAAAAAAAATAGTCAAATATTTCCTTTTAATTTGCCTGATTTATGAATGGTAGAATTTTGGAATGGTAAAATACACCAATTTTATCAAGATTCCAAGATTCAAATAAATAATGATATTTTATACCGTTATTATTGCTGATTTTACATTCTATAAATTTATTGCTGCATATGTAAACAAAGTGTGTGCGCGCATACTAGTGTCGGGTTAAACAACATATACAATAATGTATTTCCATGACTGATCGAAAAAGGTGGTTATTGAAAACGGTAGTGGGAAAAACATGTATGTTATACCATATTAATGTTGATCAGTCACTGAGTATAGACAATGAAAGTGAAATTTCATATACAAATGCTCTATAACTTCAGTCTCTAAATACAGACAAAAAAAGTCACCAGAATGCAGGATTTTACGTTCCATTTTCAACATTTTCTTGGGGGGGAGGACCTCCAAACACCCCGATTGCAGGAGGGAGACGCCCCCTCCAGCACCAATTTCCTTCGCCATTTCATTGCTCAATAACAATCGTTGACGGGAAATGCACAACCCCCCCCCCTTTTCAAACCCTGGCTACGGGCCTGGTATTCAAACTGAAACCAAGCTCCGTCCTTTAGAAAAACGAGGTGCCCGATGAAAAGTTATCTGTCCCCAAAGCGATAACACAAAAACACATAAAAACACACAAATGAGTTAAACTGGAAACATTGTATTGGACCAGTTAATAAAAATCATTGGGAGTGAAAACGGAATTATGGGTAATCAAATCTCAGACTGGGCCCAATCATGTTTAAAAGTCAGCACATGAGATAAATAATATAATGCGCGTAATATTGAATTAAGAATGTGTTTATATTGAATGATGTACAATCCTAACACACGAATCAAAAAATACTGCTCTGTAAACTCATGGCATGAACAATCTGCTGCACTGCTACCATATTAATTATCTGCCGGTCCACTTCAATCGCCCCTTTCATCGCAACGTAAAATTTGTTAATCTACTGCAACCAGAAAACATTGTTGTTAAGACGGTGAATTGGTCCTGCAAATGAAAGTAATCTTACAGCGGTACTTGAGTCGTTCGCGGCATTCATCTGAAATATCAAGTCTGTTTAGATATATGTATCTGGCCATTTCTTGTTCGTCCTCGCGGGGAATTGTGAGACGCTAGAAATTGCGAGACAAGTGTGGTTAATCCGTAATTACTAATGGTACAAAACACCACGATCTAATATTTCATAAGGCAATGACAAGTTCCAGATTAATAGCCATGTCAATTCGTAACAAAAAAGCAATCTGATTTAGTTTCTGTATATGATCAACTCATAGATTTTGTTTGAGCATCTCATTTTCTAAGAATTTAAATATACACAAAATGCACTTTAGCTGCAGCAGCAGGAGAGAAACCTTATTTTAACCTGCTGTCCAAAAAGTGATGCGCAAAACAAATATACTGGTCGAGAAACACAAGTGAACAACAAACACACAAAATGAATTAAACTGGGGTCAACGCCTTGGAACGGTCTATCGGAATTATGGGATGTTTAAACATGCTTTGTGGAGAACCAGAACTAATACTTTAACAAATTTAAAAAGACAAAAACACGGCAAATGAATATAAACTGGGGTCACCGCCTTGGGACCGTCAATTTAAAAAATCACCACCATTCAAACTTAAATAGCAATAAAAAAGATTGCATTTCATTACCAATTAACTACGAAATGGTTGGAAACAAACCAGCGCACCAGAATTGTTACAAATTGTTACAAATTTCGCAACTTGTTTAGCTACATAAAATAGTGCATGTTAAAATGTTTCAAAACACATCCCACAGCCAATTACAAATAAAACATTATACTTTCAATAAAAATGAGATTCGTATTCTGAAAAGAATTTAAACAGAAATATGCACAACAGATGACCTACATGCGTCAGTAAGAGTAAGTTGTAATCGGTGGTGTAAGCTTTTTTCCCCTTTTTTTCTATTATTACACATTGGACATTTGGCACCAAATAAAGTAAAGTATCGAGCTTCTTGAGTTACTCCAAATCTAAACCCTTTGCATGCTGGGAAATTTGTCGTCTGCTAAAATGTTGTCTGCTAAATTCCTAAAATTAGCATTTTCTTTGATTTTTTTTTCAAAGAATACTATCAGAATAGCAAACAGTTTGGATCCTGATGAGACGCCACGTTCTGTGGCGTCTCATCTGGATCCAAACTGTTTGCAAAGGCCTTCAAAATCCGGTTCCAGCGCTCAAAGGGTTAAGTTGTTCTGTGGCAATGTGGGTAAGACCAATATGTCTGTGTTGTTGGCTTTAAAGTGAGTACACTTTAAAGAACACTTTACTTAATATTTCTCCTATAACCTAACAAATACATGTAGACATTTTGTAACGATTAAGGCATTACACTGTGATACAAAATAAGGAAAAAAATGAATCATAAAACGACTCAACTCATGAAATCATTAGTGTATGGCAGGCAATACAATACATTTGATACATTATGATGTTATACGAAAACGAAGCAGATTTTCTTATCAACAAATCGTCGTATAAGCTCTGTGCGACATGGCCGTGCACTGTTTTCTTGATATATTGGGTCGCGTTCTAAATATAATGGGCATACTGCATGTGCGTTAAGTGTCGTCCCAGATTAGCCTGTGCAGTCCGCATAGGCTAATCAGGGACGACACTTTCCGCCTAAATTGGATTTTTGCTAAGGAGAGACTTCATTTAAACGAAAAATGTCAACAACGCGGAAAGTGTCGTCCCTGATTAGCGGACTGCACAGGCTAATCTGGGACGACACTTTACGTACATGCATTATGCCCAGTTTTCTCAGAACACGACACTTTTTATCACAACTGCGAGAGTCAATTAGAAGTCAAGCAGGATGTGACATTCTATATACACGACAAAACAGGAACTTTTGGATCACCGTGGGCAGAAATGTGAAAGGTCGGCATTTATATCTGTGTTGTGTGGGAATTCCATTATGAAATCCACCACAAATCAAACTTTGCATCCACTGGGGACGATAAATACAAATGTAGCTGTTAGCGATATTCACACTACATTGGAAACTCATTACTAACTTACTCGAATTTCTAAAGAAAAGTGGACAGTTGTTTGCAGGACACTGATAACTAATGCACATTACTCTTATGTCTTAAAACACCACTGATATCGGAACAAATGACCAAATTTACCTAACGGGCAGGTTGACACATGCCCATAAAGTGTCCTCTCTTTGGCAGCAGTACTTTGCGAGTAATACGCGGGACACAATTAAAGTTTCATTTGTTTGTTACATGCTCATTACTCTGGTTATATAATACAAGTGACCAAAATAACCAGGTAGCGAGTAGCATAATACGGGAATTATTTCTGTGCAGTTTTATTTTACCGATTGATACAACTTGTATTTTTGGGGAACATAAAGCAGGTATATAATAAAAAGATGGATCAGTGATGAAACATACGGAATATTACGCTAGTCAATTGTTCCATGTGTTTGTATCGAGTGGCTTGTGTGATGACGTATCTCACGAGAGGGGGAGCCTCGAGTGTGATACGAAATAGCGCAAGCCACGAGACTGATACAAACACTTGTAACAATTGACTTGCGTTATATTCCTTTTATTATATACAACTTTGAATCATTTAAGTTAAAAAATTGAGTTTAAGCGTTCATAATTAACCAAGAATGCTCTTATAATTTTCTGCATTCAAAGTGACGTCATTAAAAGTAGTCCGGCTAGTATGATAATACGGAATTGGAAAACTAGCAATTAGCATAATACGGGAATTATTTCTGTGCATTTGTATTTGACAGATTGATACAACTTTTATTTTTGGGAACATAAAGCAGGTATATAATAAAACAGCCTATTAGTTATAATATAATTTATAAAAAAAATAGTAATAGACAAACATCAAATGTATATGTAAATTATGTTTTTGTTCTTTATGTCATAAAGCAGTTTGACCATGTATAACTGACGGATTTTGTCATTTCGATTGTTTTGATGTTTTTTCATTGTTGGCGTCGCCTAATGGTATCCAACACGCCACATTTAAATATTATACATACAACCCCCACATACACTTATTAAAACATCATTCTATGTACCTAACCAATTAATTTATTTGACAAAGAAGTCAAGTCTTTCTTTATATTTTCCAAAATAGTGTTGGTAAAACGAAATAAAACTGGAGCATGTTGAAAATGCACTATTAATAATATATAAGGCATTAAAAGTACATTCGTATGCATATGTTCCCACATACACTTGCTATAGGCCTCTACAAATCTACTAGCAGCATTAGAGTATAACCGATGTAATCTACTATCAGCATTAGGGTTTATCCGATAAGATCTACTAGCAGTATTAGGGTATATCCGATGTAATCTACTAGCAGTATAAGGGTATATCTGGCTAGATCTACTAGCAGTATTAGGGTATATCCGTCTAGATCTGCTAGCAGTATTAGGGTTTATCCGATGAGATCTACTAGCAGTATTAGGGTATATCCGATGAGATCTTCTAGCAGTATTAGGGCATATCCGATGAGATCAACTAGCAGTATTAGAGTATACCCGATGAGATCTACTAGCAGTATTATGGTATATCCGTCTAGATCTACTAGCAGTATTAGGGTATATCCGTCGAGATCTACTAGCAGTATTAGGGTATATCCGTCTAGATCTACCTGCAGCATTAGGGTATATCCGATGTAATCTACTAGCAGTATTAGGGCATATACGATGAGATCTACTAGCAGTATTAGGGTTTATCCGATGTAATCTACTAGCAGTATTAGGGTATATCCGTCTAGATCTACTTGCAGCATTAGGGTATATCCGATGAGATCTACTAGCAGTATTAGGGTATATCCGTCTAGATCTACTTGCAGCATTATTGTATATCCGATGAGATCTACTAGTAGTATTAGGGTATATCCGTCTAGATCTACTAGCAGTATTAGGGTATATCCGAGGTAATCTACTAGCAGCATTAGGGTATATCCGTCGAGATCTACTAGAAGTATAAGGGTATATCCGTCTAGATCTACTAGCAATATGGTATATCCGATGTAATCTACTAGCGGTTTGAGGGTATATCCGTCGAGATCTACTAGCACCAGTAGGGTATATACGTCGAGATCTACTAGCACAAGCAAGGGAATATCCGTTGAGATCTACTGGCAGCATTAGGGATCCAGACCACTTTGCATTGACATTGGTAAACCTGTACATATTTATGACAATGTATGAAATGCTTAAAGGTGCATTTGAGTCCGCATGCTCACTGACTAAAATTGACTTTTAACAAAACTTCAGTGTAGAAAATATTCATTGAAAATTACAAGTTACGTTGCGCTAGAGTTCGAATCGTGTTGGGAATAATATTTTTTAGGCGTTTTAAGTTATTGTTCATAATTATTTTATCAATAAAGTATTGTTTCTCATGTTCTTATATTCATAAAATTTGGACTTTGTGCTATATCAACACATGATGCCACAGTATTCGATAACTCTTCACTGAAGGACCACCTTGCTACCAACAAGCCAGGATGGCTTTTGGGAGATTCTGGATATCCATTGAGAGAATACCCGATAACACCCAAGGTATTTTCTTGGATTGTAGGTTTTTGTTATCTTCTTGTTGTATTAAAGGAGCATACTGACTGATGCTCTACAATATAATCAACAATAAAATTATCTTCTGATAAGTAATTGAAATTAATGACATTTTGTCAGTATAGAGCTATTTTCTCAGTAACTATTGCATGGAATTTAATTTAACTAAAATAAATGTGAATCATCATAATTTGGTGGTGCATTTTATTAATTTTGTAGGGATCGACTTGGTATTTCAATAGTACTGCCCCCTTAATTGATTGAAATTGAGTAATTGTTCTGACATGAGCTATTTTTAAATAACTATTGTATGACAGGTCATGAAATTTAAAATAAATGTTCACTTTAGTGCCATATAACGGTGCTAAATATAGATTTGTGGGTTCAGTTCTACAGTAATGGACCCTTAATTGATTGGAATTGAGCACTTTGTCTGTCTCCGGTATAGTATGGAATTTAATGAAATTCAAACTAAATGTGTATTATCATCCTTAGTATCGTCAGGATGATTATGTCATTTCGGAGTTGTACCCTTTATTGATTGAATCTAAAGGATTTTTCATTCGGCGATGGATACCAATTTATCAAATTTGCTTGTTTATTAAGAGATATTTAATTCCATTATTGTTTTTAAAGTTTCAGCATAACATTCTTTAACCATTTATTTATAATTTTTAATTTGAAAAATATTTACAATAGGTTATTCAGATTGTGTATGAACTACTTTACAATTTTAAATGATTGAAATGAATTTTCCATTTGTTTTAGGACAACCCACAAACAGGACAAGAAGTGAGATTCAACGGGGCCCACAGCCGTACTCGAATTTGGACTTTTGAAGGCTAGATTAAGGTAAATTTGACAGAGTGTTTGTTCAAATTGCAAACTAAGTATATAATAAATAAGTATTCTGTTTTTTTTTCTTAAAATTGTGTTGCTTGGCAGAATTAATGTCATTTTTTTTTCATGTTGATTTATTTATAATTTTTTCGAAAAAAATAATCTAAAAGCAATTTATTATAAAACATGTACATGTTATTTATACCAATAACTATTGTTATCAAACAGGAAATATTGTAAGGACTGTACTTAAAGTCTATAGCTTGAGTATTCGGTCAATATTTTGGGATTGAATTGCTTTATTTGATAACCATAGAACTATATATTTATATTCAATGACAAAATCTTCCAAATGTCTTTGCAGCATTAAATATTTTTTGTGTATTTCCAAACTAGCACAATCATAATTATGAGAAAATGGTCAAGTTTAAAAAACATATTAAAACCAGTAAATTCTTTCATTCTAATCTCGACTTGGAAAAGCCAAAAAAATCGGTTGGGTCAGTAAGAAAAAATAGGGTCTGTCATGTTAGTGGTAATATAAACAAACAATTTCAGGTGTCTGCATTGAAGTGGTGGGGTCCTTCAACTCCGTCCTGGCAAGTGTATGGAGGTGGTTGTGGTGTGTGCCAAACAACACAATTTGTGCCTTGACCTCAAGATACCTTTTGACATTGAAGAAGAAGAAGTGAACATTGATGAAGATCCGCAGGATCTGTATCCTCAGGACAACAATCAGCAATGCAGGCAGAGAATAATTGCAATGTTTTAAAGGATATTTTCTTATAACCTGCTTCTTCGAAAATTAAAAGCCAGTCGATTGATACGCCCTAGTCAATCAGAACGCAATACAAGGATGAAACCACAGGGAAATGTAATTATTCGGTTGATGCTGGTGATTATTTTCATCAAGTGAAAATTTACCTGTTTCACTATTAATTAAGGAAAATTAAGAATGTACTTAAAATTATATTTTTGAAATGGTTTCAAGTCATTAACTACTAGTACTGGGGCCCTGATGTATTATACTATATTTAATTCTGGTTTAGCATAACAAAAGACAATAAAGCATCCACAGAAGTATGGATCTTCTTCAACTCTTCCAACTTCTGTTCATCAACCTTTCGCATCTTCTGCAGTTCCTCTATCTTCATTCTCTTCAGTTCTAGCTGCTGCTGTTGTAACTCCATCAGTCTCTCCTGGTAGCTTGTAACATCACCTGAACAACCGATTCAAACAATAACAGGGATATTAATTCGCAAGAGTCCAGTAGCCATGGCTCCTAAAATTTGTTCTGGGCTAAAAGATTTTCAGAGAAACAAGAAACAAACGTTTGGCTAATGGGTCAAAATGTTAAGTGTATAATCCTGCATTATTGTACTTGTGTACAATGTAAGAAATATTTAAGGATTTTATAGTTATACCCCTGTTATATTGATATTTAGTAATCAGACTATCCATGCATCTGTCTACCTTGCCTCATTCCCATTTTCTTGAATAGTACACCCATATTGCATTGTTTCGAAACTTTCACTCAATAACTATTATAAATTGCTGTATTGTATAGTACGATAGTGAGAAGTGAATAAGCTCAAGCTTTCTGTAATTGATTGAAAGAGGTAGAGGCATGTGCCTTTTTTATCATAAATCTCATGCATAGCAAATATAATTATAGAACATAACAATCAAATTACCTATTTTCCTTTTCAGTGGCGTCTTCTCTTTTTTGCCTGTAAAGTGATGTGAAACTTTTTTTTTTATTTTTACTGGAAGGCATATAAGCATATTGAATATTATTTATTTCAATTTTGTAAACTAATGTTCTATTACACTTACTTGGTGTGGAAATTACACTGGCAGCTTTCTTACTTTGCTGACACTTTGAAACTGGTAGATATGAAAATTTCTGTTGACAGAAGAATTTGTCCAATATGTAAAACTGCGGTTGAATGTGAAAACATGTATTACTATCATGCAATGCATATGAACATATTAGATCTCCATTGGTGGAGAAAGCAAGAAGTCTTATGCCAGAATTTGTGAATCTAGGTGATGAGGATAAGCTTATATATATTTTCTCCAACAATGATATTGTTAAACTTACAGCCAAAACCTGTTACAATATTCTTCAACTTCGCTATAATATTCTGTATAAATAACGACTGCATATCTTAGTATTTCTTTTAGTGTGCTATAATGTAAATTCATGTTCTATGTGGGAGATGAGTACACACCTTTCAAGGTGACTCAGTCACTCTTAAATTTAAAGTTTTAAGTGTATCCACCAATTCCCTGTTTAAATTTTTGTTATACTATCAATTATACTTATGTACTGAACCATCATCTAGATAGTGTTAATAAAATGGTGTGTTTGTCATTTCCGACCTAGAATGAAAACTATTTTAATACGTAAGAATTGTCTTGTATAAATGACTTAACATTACTTTTTAAATTTGATAAGTAATGTTTTATCACTGTGTTTGAGTGTCACCACTGACCACTTCGTAGATGGTCTGACAATAGGCGATATATGATTTTGTAAGACATGTTTTTTTTTACTATGCGCAATAGTGATTTATTTTCGCTTTCAGTATTTTATGGCTAATTTCTTACGGCAAAATTTAAGGTGAGGTCAGTGGGGGCAATCAAACTTTTATTATGTAATATAGTCTTTAACTGTACTATGCTATACGTGAACAAGTCTCATAACTCTAAGATTGTACAAAGCTGTTTTAACTCCCAATCATAGTCAGGATTGATTGTTCGGGAGTAACAAGTAGAAGTAACTGATTTCCAGACTAAAGTGTAGACTATATAACTTTATGATATTTGGAAGAGAGGTAACTCACTAGTTCATGTTACAGTTTCTGTAATTTGAACTCAGGGGTTTCCTCCCTTTCATTTCACTATCAGTGTATGTGATTTTTATGTTGATATAATACTCTAGTCTCTTATAACTCGATACTTCCGAGTGGCAGCATTTTATTATTATGCCTATGTTTTATTGTATGTTGTGATTGTATATATGCTGATGAGACTGTAATAAAATAATAAACCCTTTCTAATATTGAAATATTGTCATGTTTGATTTTTCCTATTTATATACAGCTACAATAATTACCGCTGGGCTCAGGTGTGCTGTCATCAAGGTTGCATTCTGGAAATAATACCAGAAAGACATGCTTTACAGTGTTCATGTTCTTTTCTAATTGTTTATGCATTAAAGGGCCGTCCAACAGATTTTGGCATGTATTGAAGCTTGTCATTAAATGCTTTAAATGCTTTATATTGATAAACACGAATACAATTTTAAAAAAGGAAAACAGTATCCCTCAACAGGGCTCGAACCACTGATCCCTGGAGTCCTGGAGTAAAAAGCTAACCGCTTAGACCACTCGACCATCCACACTGATATTTATAACGGATGTATTTTTTAGCTATATGAGCAATCCTGATAGTTTCCCAAAATATCGTTTCGCGTCGTTCGACGCTTTATCTGTTGGACAGTCCCATAAAATGATGCATAATAATGCATTATTATTAGTGTTTGTATTGGACAGCAAATTAAATATGCTTAAATAAATTATTGAAATTTATTCGTAGGCTGTTGTATATGCAAAACAAGACTAGATATGCAGTAACCGAATGGTGTCATACAACATATTGGTTAATTAGTTAATACAATATACGTATATCATATGACTTACCAACTACAGCAGACTTGGATGTGTTAACCAGACCATGCATTGATGCTTAAATATAAATTTCATCAATTTTAATTTCATAAATGCAGTGTCCACAAAAATGAATCAATATACTGATCATAAACCAAACACAATTATAAATAATAACTTCCATGTATATGTATTGCATAAATGTCACTTTAAAACAAGTAACATTTATCTTTATAGATATACAATTGCATACAAAACAACTTTAATCTCAGCCACTGTTTGTGGGATTTCATGGAATTATATGTTTGGCAGCAATTTCAATACCTGAAGAACTGGGCTTGAAGGTATTTAAACCATCTTCAAGGCCATGTACAGATTCTGAAGGAAGGAGTTCCAGCATCTATAATTTAAAGGTAATGTTTTAGTTATCATACATTGAATTATTATATTTAACACTCGAGTAAAAAGGCCGAAAATAAATCTTTTTAATATATACGCGCTTTGGAAATTACTTTTTTTCTGGAGGATTCAATTCCTCTGAAGGGGGTCCTCCACACGTGCCCCGCTCATATTGTACCCTGGCTCTTTCTTTTTTTCGGGCCGTCACTTTCAGGTCGCTGACTTTCTTTGTGCATTCCTCAACAGTATGGCTAATTAAGCTGGTGCTGTTGACACTAAAAAATGCAATTTCAGTCTAGCACAAATTCATCACGTGTTATACTTTTACCACCAGCACAATTTATAAGCTCCAAAAACGAAAAAATACAAACGACAAAGAATAAATACATCTATTCAAATTCAGATTTAATACTGTAACTTAAATTTAGCAATGACACTACATGCTTAAATTGTACCTTGTATCAGTTTAATGTCAAAAAAGAGGCTTCATAAAAATTGATCGATCACCAGTTACTAAAAAGTTTATATCTAAATTATTTTCTGAAATTTGTTTTGTTTCTTGAATGTTTGTGTTGATATGATTAATCTGGGGCTTTGCATGTTCAACCACTTACGCGTCCATAACGCTTTCCCAGGCCTTTTGTTTGTCCGAACCAGTGAGGGAAACCGAAAAAACACCCTCGAGCACGTCGAACTTGTTCTCGTACTCGGAAACGAGCGTTTCAAACTCGTTTTTTGACCAATTCGCTTTCTTTTTCTTCGTTTTGACGTCCATTGTTTACAGTAGATACTGTTGCAGACGATTACTTTCTTAAGCGTCCGTGCGCACCTGACAGGCTTAACAACACTTACACGCAGCGTAAATTTTGCGCACATTTTAGTGAAACGGCGTACGCATTAATTTACGTTCGGCGTAAATTCAGTGCGTAAACCTAAAGTTGCGTAAATATACGCTATGTTAGTGAAACGCACTCTTTACATTATGCGGCGCATGCGGAATGTAATGCACTGCAAGTTATCGAGTGTATCAATTGGATCAATGATTAAACCGAATCATGGTGCTATGTGCTTAAAATTGTTAAAAATAATTTATTCCCTCGCGAAGGACGTCAGTAATTATCTTTGAAACAGAACATTACTTACATATGAAAACCTTATGAACCATAATATAGTTATTGGAAATTCAATTTTACCAATGGTACCCTTTTTTGTAAGATATGTATATCAGAGTTCCAGACCTACGATTTTTTTTATTATGCCGCATTAAAATAAAACACTAGAAAATCCACTTATACTAACAAGTGATGTTTGTTACAAACATAACCTGCTTTGAGGACAGGATTCTAATAAAAATAACGTTTCTCACCAAAGAGGACTAGCAGTTTAATGCACGCTTGCAATCATTTTTACACCATTGTTTTCTTTAACCTTCGTCAACTAGTCGAACTGTACCTTATCATGCTATTTAATGCAACAGTAACATGGATTGATTTATGCAAACAAATGTGTAAATAAGTTCGAATGTCTAATTCGTGAAGTCCAAATTTTATATGAATAAAACATAATGTATTTTTAACATTTTAGTAACAATTATTTTCGATCGGCTGAATTAAGACATACAACATATGTCTTGAATGCGACATGTGCATATATTTATGATTTCGACTGTGGTTTGAAAGTTGCACAAAAGCAAGCATTTGTATTCTGCTTTGTACTGATATAATAACCAAACATAACTCAATGTCCCGCTTAAGGATCACTGATTTCGTTTGAACTTTTAACACAAGTTAACTGTTTAATTAACAACACACCGACCAGAGGCAGTTTGAAAAATACATATATAAGCTTTAAAAATACATTTACTAATTATATAAATATACACGGGGACACGTGCGGACGAACGAGACGTGGACATGTGCTGACGAATAGCACGTGGAGACGTGTGGAAGAATGTGACAACAAACGAGAACGTGGATAGATCATGCATCATCCATATAGAAGTCGCTAAGTGCATGCACTACATGCACTGCGAAAGTTGGAAATGTTTTGGCTGTGAAAATTTGTTTTGATAGTATTATCACTTTGGCTTAAAAAATAAATGTACATATCGTCGCTGTTCTTCGAAAACCGCGTAAGTCAACATTGGCGCAAATTGTTATTTGTTTTTATAAGAACGGCGGAATCACGGGTCATTTTCTGCGAAAATACTGGATTTAATATCCAATCGGAAGGCATAGTCATGAGCACGTGAGAAAATCCTGAGCACTCATTGGTGCACTAATTGTTTCTGCAAAAACTGCGTTAGTCAATTTTTTTAACAACTTTTCAATAGGCAAAAAAAAACATTTTTTAACTATTTTTTAAAGTTTTAAAATATAATAATATAGATAGCCTATGTCAAAATGGGCATACTTTTTATTCATGAAAATATAAAGGCCTTTAGTTGTCATTTTAATTCTAAAATTGGACCTTCTCTGTTTGCTCTTTAATATTTGGTTCCTTTTTTAGACTATCTAAATTATTATATGTTAAAAATGTTTTTATTGCCCATTGAAAAGTTGTAAAAATTAACTTACGCGGTTTCCGAAGAACAGCGACGATATATAAATAAACTTTCGGTGGCGATTGGGATAAAAAAAATTGCTTTGACAACAATTCAGAACAAGTATATTATCATGAATGTTTACACATTCGAGTATTCTTTCAATCCTGCAATTTTCATTTATAGAATATGTTTAGTACTTTCGTTTAAAGTCAATTGGGTCCATATGACCGCGACAAATGCGCTTTGGGCATATGTAACAACATGATTTTTTTTTTAAATAAATAAGTATTTTTCAGTAAAGTGCAACCGCGCGTTTGAACGGTAAGAAATACGTCGGATCAGTGTGGGGACTTCATATTACAAACGCGCGGCTGCACTTTACTGAAAAAAATACTTATTTGTTTAAAAAAAATCATGATACCTATAGAAAACTCTCACGGATGAGCGGGCTCTTCACTTTATCCCATTAAAAATGGTGAAATATTTAAAAAGACATCTTTTAAAATGTAATCTGGGTCGCGCTTTATTCTCCCAACACAGATCTTAAAAAATGTTTTGCATTACGAAAGATATGGAAAGTGGATTGATGAAGGCGAAAAACCCTCAAAATATTTTTGTAACTTAGAAACACAATATGCATCTAGTAAAAACATCCCTTTTATTGAAAACGATGAAGGTCAACGGCTATTTGACAATCAAGGTATTTTAAAAGAAGCTGCCCAATTGTATAAAACATTGTAAACAAAGACTGTTATTAATGACTCAATATAAAAGATGACCTTAAAGGCATAAACACTATTAAATTAAACACTGAACAATCTCAATCATTAGAAGACCTTCTAACACTTAAGGAAATATCAATTACTTTAAAAAAAAACATGAAGTATGACAAAAGCCCAGGATCAGATGGTTTTACGGCAGAATTTTTCACAGTTTTTGGGAAAGATTTAGGCCACTGTATAGTGAGAAGCCTCAACTATGGTTTTACCTTTGGAACAATGTCAGTTACTCAAAAACAAGGTATAATCATATGTATACCTAAAGATATTAAACCCAGACATTTTCTGAAAAATCAAAGGCCATTAACGCTTTTAAATGTAATTTACAAGCTTGCATCTGGGACTTTTGCTAACAGATTAAAAACTATCCTTGATACCCTTATCGCTAAAGATCAGACAGGATTAATTAAAGGCAGATATATTGGTGAGAATACCAGACTTTTATATGACATTATGAAATATACAGAAGATAACAATATCCCTGGACTATTGATGACCATTGACTTTGACAAGGCGTTTGATACCCTTGAGTTTGATTGTATAGAAAAAACATTAGATTATTTTAATTTTGGAACAACATTGAAAAAAATGGATTACTCTTTTCCTACATAATACCTTGACGGCAATTCAAATCAATGGGTTTTTGTCAGAATGTATTACAATTGAAAGAGGTTGCCGACAAGGAGATCCAAAAAAGTTCTTATATTTCTATGCTTTGTGTTGAAATTTTGGCAATTAAAATAAAAAAAAATGTAATGCAATTAAAGGTTTAGTGATAGACAATATTGAATATAAAATTTCTCAGTTTGCTGATAATACATCTCTCTTACTGGATGGTACCGAAGTTTCCCTCAATGCTACCCTTGATCTTTTAAATAACTTTGCCTTATGTTCTGGATTAAATTATGACAAAACAAATCTTATATGGATTGGCTCAAAAAAGTATAGCATACAATCAATAAAAACTAAATATAAACTAGTCTGGGGCACAACAAACTTTAAAGTTTTAGGAATATTATTTGATGTTGATTAAAAGAAAATGATAGAAATAAACATCTCAAGTAAACTTGAAAAGCTGCACAATATCAAACATTTTTGGAAAAGAAGAACTTTAACACCCCTAGGAAAGATAACTGTTGTTTAATCACTACTATTTCCCCTTTTTACACACCTGTTTATAGCTCTTCCTAGCCCAGGAGAAAAAGTTTTAAACCAAATAAAAAGCCTTTTTTCCAATGTTATATGGGATGGGCCAGCAACAATTAAACAAACTATTGATATTAAATCATATGATGATGGAGGAGTTGCCATGACTGATATATATGCTTTTGAAAAAACTATGAAAACGACATGGTTAAGGAAAATTGTATCAAGTAATGGAAAATGTTTCCAACTAGATTATTCTATGTTTGATGTGAAGAAAATGTTTAATTTAGGAAAAATTTACATAGAAAAAATATGATAAGTTTAATAAATTGTTTTTCGAGAGATGTCCGTACATGTGACATTGAGTATATTAATAAAAAAAATGTCAGTAAGTGTGAAGATATCCTTGATATGCCGTTATTTTATAACCACAATTTTAAGATAGGTATGAATATTACATATAATAAAAATATGTTTGATAGGGGAATTAGATATGTAAGAGATATAATGTGCACTTCTGGAGAATTTTTAAAACAATCTGTATTAGAAAATCTCATTGGCGTTAAAATTAACTTCCTTTTTNCTTGATAATAGGTACAGCGTATAAATACTTGATGCCGCGTGGCAACCTCCGCGCAGAGATGTGACTTGAACCAGCATAGCTGGATCAAATTTGTATGTCAGAGCAAGGAACGACAACTCTGCATGGAGATTGTCCGGTGCTCATTAAAGCATATGCTGCTTAACAGCAAGATTTGCATGTACTTCGAATTACAAAAATAATATTAATCACCATACCTGGATTAATTGCAGGACTATATAAGTGAGCAACAAACAAATTGCTATGTCTACTAGTGTATTGGTCAGCGCTAGCGAAGCTCTGAGAGAGTGTTGGAACGACGCAAGGGAAGGGATAGTAGCATGCGCAGATTGGTTCAGAACGTCCAGTCGTTCAGTTTATGACAAGGTCGCAGCTCAATTCAATGGAGATGATGCAGATGATATAGACGTTCCATCGCGTGACCAGCCTTTTATCGCCGGTAGAGTTCAGTCCAGACAACATAGTGAAATGCCGACGGGTCGTTCTATCGCCGACACAGTCAAGCCCAGACGGCGTAGTGAAATAACGACGGGTTCACAAAGAGAAATCAGGAGACAAGTCCAAAGCATGGAGTTACCTTTGTCGGATTCTTCTGTGACTAAGAAATCAGACAAGGTGCCCATGCAGTCACAACCAGAACAACATACGACGAGACTGCGAGCCAACACTTGTCCATCCAGACTTCATAATAATCGGATGAAAATAAAAGCTCCTAAAAGCAAAGAACAAAAAATAAACAAAGTCACAAAGGAAATTCCCAACAATCTTACTTTTATGACAAGACAGTCGGACTCCATTGTCATTAATGAAGATATGTCGTTGCAAGAAATGCAGCACCACGAAAACGCATCTGCAGACGATATGCGGGAACCTCGGTCCACAATGACCTCTCTGCACTCGAGGCACTCCAATACATTTAAACATTCACTGAAAAACAACGTTTCAGCATCATTCAATAATGGTTTAATTACATCGAAACGTGACAGTACATCAAACAAAGTAAACTATTTGTTTGGCAAATTTCTGTCAAAACAAAAGGCAACAGCCGAGACAAGTACACATCCGAAGTCAGAGCCTGACGCTTTAAATAAAATTTCCGAACTCAGTTTTCTGAAAGAAAGTTCCCAGAGCGTTCAAAATGAGGTGCATTTTTCGAATTACACGAGTTATCCTACAAGCTCTTCAATGTCTGGTGCACTTAGGTCGCCTTTAGTCGATGTGAAGAAGAAACGCGATCCATGCAAAGATGCTGGCTACGATCCTTCAACCATTGTCCCTTCTGTGTCCTGCTATTCCGACGATGCTGCTAAGGAAAACAAACTGCATTTCCAGAATCTGAAGTCAATAATAAGACAAGAACAATCAAGTCAAAAGATAGAGGAGGTCGCTTACAACAAAGTAAAGGTGGCGTGTCAAATGCGCAACAAATGATCTACTGTTCTGCAATAGGAACTAAATGCAGAAAATGTAATGCAACTAGCTACATGTACAATAAACATTGAAAAGTCAATCGCCCGACATTTTCTGAGCATTTTTGGACATTGTTTTAGATTTTCTCCATAAACATACCCGGTAATTCAATTTTATCCTACAACATAATGATTTCATAGAAGCGATACGAGGCATTGAATAAAATTCAGGTTTATTCAACAACTTGCCTTTACACCACTTATACATGTACGATTACCTTTTTGCCGTTCTCTCCTCGTTCATTTGTACTTAAATTTGGATTTATAATTGAATGTAAACCTCGCCATGTTCTTCAACTCATCGGATAAATTCAAGTACACAAGGACACTAACATAGTATTCTCTATGTACATAACACACGTCTGTGCATTTGTTATGTAACTTGTGTGTTCTGTATATGGTCATTGTAAACCTTTTTCGTGTGTTAGTAATACATAAATGAGCCTCGCTCTGTGAAAAGGGGGTTTAATTGATGTGCGTAAAGTGTCGTCCCAGATTTGCATGTGCAGTCCGAACAGGCTAAACAGGGACGACACTCTGCGCTTTAATGATATTTTTCGTTTAAAGAAAGTCTCTTTTTAGCAAAAATCTAGTTTATGCGGAAAGTGTCGTCCCTGAGGCTTATCTGGGACGACACTTAACGCACATGCATTAACCAACCTTTTCACAGAGCGAGGCTCATTTAATTATTATTTACGTTTGAAACGCTTGGTGCCAATTAAGTAGATTGGTATATACTTTATGTACGCTTGAGGACATGCTCAACGACGTACCCCAGAAGGATCCACGACTACCGCTTGTATAGAAACTAAGTTAATAATACTTGGCCAATTTTCATTACTCGAACAATGTCCATGCATTGTTTGTGTTATACTTTTGTCGGTACAATTTTAATCACACACATTTTCATTACAAACTAATTTGTAAACGTTCATGTTGGGACTGGGGCTTTATACATGAAGAACATGTCTTAATAAATAATATACTATAATATACTGAAATACATAAGGCAAGATTGATTTGTCATTTGCTACACGTTAGTAATTGTAGCATGATAATACGTGCGGATAAATGTTACTGTTTTTGTAACACACACGCGCGCCAATTGCAAATTGTAAGAAAGTGTAAAGTGTGGTTCTTTATTCTGGTGTATCTGTCGGGGCCTTGTTTGAGAAAAGAAGTATCAGGTGCACGTGTCCTGTTTTGTACAGGTGCACATGCCCTGTTTTGTACAAATGTCATCTTTTAGTTATGCACCTCGTTATGGATATCGTAAAGTAGACTGTCAACGATGAAGAACAAATAAACAAAAATGCCACCAAATTAGATAGCCTACTTATTAAATGGCTGTATTTACCGCAATGCATTATGGTTGAAAATGTTTAAGTCTGGTATACAAGGTAAATTGCTTAGAATTGTGAAGGATATGTATGCGAATGTTAAGTCACGTGTTAAATCATGTTCATCTNGGACAGCGATGTTCGATATGGACCATAATTGTTGACTTAGGTCAGGTCAGTACTGAACGTTATCGTGAAGTGTTAATAAACTCTGATCCCCACACATTGTTGACTTAGGTCAAGTCAGTACTGAACGTTATCGTGAAGTGTAAATAAACACATTGTTGACTAAGCCTCTTAGGTACGAGTTTACCACCACACTTGGATTCTCACTACGCTTTTTGAAGGATGACATTTCTTAAGGCGGCGACCAAAATTGTGTGTGCTTTTTACGTGTAATAGCGACTAACTTTGCNTACTGAACGTTATCGTGAAGTGTAAATAAACTCTGATCCACCAACATTGTTGACTTAGCCTCTTAGGTACGAGTTTACCACCACACTTGGATTCTGACTACGCTGTTGCGTTGTAATTCATTGTCATTAAAGTCAAAATCTACGCTCTTCATCGGTAATATCCATGTTTTATTCTTATGCAATATGATGCAGTGTCTTTTCGTTTTTTTGAAGGATGATATTTCTTTAGGCGGCGACCAAAATTGTGTGTGCTTTTTACGTGAAATAGTGACAAACTTTGCTGCTTCATGTACAGGGCGGACACATCTCGCGAGATTAAGCACGAACTCTCTCGCGACGGGATCAAAAATGGCGGCGCCCATATCGCCTGATTTTAGTTATCAGTTTAGGCCATTTTTTTATATTTTCAATATTATGCCTGATTGTAGTTATCAGTTCTTGCTGATATTGAAATTATTTATAGGGATGGGGCCGAATATCCGAAAATCGGCCGAATATTCGAATCCAAAATTCATATTCGAATATTCTATTTTTATGCAAAGATACTTCCAAAAAAGGTATAAGTACATGTACAAAGTCGCAGTTTTGGTTTCCATTATAAGTCATTAATTTGATAACAGCTTTCATCAATGGATGAGATGATAATTGGCAGACGGGATGGTATAAGGAGAGGGACCAATCGTCAATTTACTATCAATTCATAGTTATGCAATATGTACACACCATTTTCTGAAAATCAGTCGAAAATGAAAGTACGGTAAATTTATGTAAAACATTTACGTATATTGATTAACATTTAAATATTTGTGTTTTGACAGTGTTTTTAACCTCAGCGGTTAATTGTATACACAGTGGTTAATATTAACTTAAGTAACTTGATAACCGCAGTTATTTGCATGGTTATGTTACCGCAATATAATTGTATTTGTATAAACGATGGTTACTTCGTTGTAACCTAACCATTGAAATTTGATAACTTACCACAGTAACATTACCAACCTTGCAACCCTGAAAATTACGTCGTTTTCGCGCAATTTGTCATACGAACATTGTCCAATATGGCCTCTGACTCTGTCACAAAAGAAATAAGCGAAAAACGGGTTAAAACTTTAAGTGACCGAGAGGTGGACCTTTTTTAGAACTTAATGAAAGAATATCTTCATAAACT
>VMBQ01000192.1:121780-180876 GCA_007657795.1 Dreissena rostriformis
GTTAATTATGTCCTTGATTCAATGTCACTTTGATTATACCTGTTCTATATGGTATTATGGCATTTCTCAGAATCTGAAGAACAGACTCCAGGTTACACAGAACAAGATCATTAGGTTTATTTTCAGACTAGATCCAAGAAGTCACATCAATAAAGAATACTTTCTTCAGTTGGGTTGGTTACCTGTTGAAAAAAGAGTAGAACAAATAATTCTTAACCATGTTTTTAAAATACACTCAGGTTCTGCCCCTTTTTACTTGAATGAGAATTTTATGCTAGCCAGTACTGTTCATAACCATAATACCAGATTTAGCAAAGGATCATGTTTCAGTATCCCTAAAGTAAAAGGGTTTGGCAAAAAGTCCTTCTCATATATGGGATGTTCATTATGGAACAGCTTACCAATTGTCATAAAAGATTCCCCCAACTTACAGACATTTAAGGTTGCAGTAAAAAAGCATATTTTAAATAGCTTATAGTTTCTTGATAAAGCCTGTAATCTTTCTGTGATGACTATTATTATTCCAATGATGTGTATTGTTATTCAAATGATGTGTATTGTTATTCATATGTTACTTTGCTAATTTTACCACCCATTTGAACATAGTAGTTGTGCCTTGCTAGGACATGTCATCATTTCATCCAGGACCACAATGGAAATAAGGAAATTCACATTTCCTTTTTTGTGCTATCCTGGGTATATGAGTACTTGCCCTGGTACACTATGTTAGTATTTAATATGTGTTGCAACTATTTTAATTGTTTGTTCTAAATGATATAACAAGAAGCAATATTTATGTATTTTTTACCAAATGATAGCTTTCTAATTGCTTTTAAGCTCTTGTCTTTTAGCTGATCTGTGATATTTGTATTTCGTGTAATGCAGTATTTTTTTAATTATGTTGTGTACCATGCCATATGTATTTTATATACCGAAATAAATCTATCTATCTATCTAAAAACTGTATAGTGCTACCAAGTGTGAGTCACTCTGGATCAGCAGACGATTTATTGCATAAATCTATCTTGCGGAGGAATCCGGAGATAGTCGATGTATCACGATTGAAATGTGAGTGCAAGTCAAACCTTGCCATAATTTACCTGTGCTCACGGTCGGCTTTTCATTCTGCATTGTTTGAGAGTAGTAATACTATGATATTTTTGTTCCTTGCTCTAAAGTAACATAACACATATCACGTGTTTAGAGTCAAATACATACTCAAGTGCTGAATATCCAATCAACATATTTCATAAAAGACCGGAAGTGAAGAAATTCACCAACACGTGTAATATGCAAGCGAATGTCCGTCAGGCCATTCGTGTTGCCAAATGACAATAGCATATTGCTCAATGACAATTGTATATTGCTTAATTATGGAACGATATTTAGGTGAAAATTATATCCTTCTTTATTACTGTGTCATGATTCTTGATGGTTATTTCAATTTGTACGAAGACACCTTTTCATGCTTGACGACACATACATCGTGTCTGATGACGAATGTCTGTTTACATTCGGCTCAATGGTATCATTCATGTGTACGGATGCAAAAAAATTGTTCGCAAATTGAATGCTGGGTATTTGTATGTTGGTTTGTGCAGAGAGACTTATGCAATAGGCGCAGTGCATAATGGAATCAAACTTTGATGCGTTAAATAAATTAACGCGACGGCAAGATGCGAGTTACATCAAAACACAAAGCAACATACAATAATGCATGATACAGTGATGTCAATTGACAGTTGTTCCAAAATGCTTTTGTGGTGTAATGGTCATATGAGAGAATCGCGAAGAGCGTGTATTCTGTGGTAAGTTTCGGAAGTATTTAAGTTAAAGCATTAACCGTTTAGCCTTAAGCGTATGCACGCATGAATTGAGCATTGGTCACAAAGCGGTTTGTAACAAACAGTAAAGAATAGAAAATACAACTTTCAATAATATGTTTAATTAACCAGATACAACAGTACATTTTCAATATCAGCAAAAAGCCTTGAAATTAAAGTATTAAAAGATAGATGCTAACATAGGAACGAAGTTTACATAACAGTTTGACATAAATGCCGCTCTATACTAAATATAACGTACAGGATGTATGAATGAGTCATCGCCTTGAATTCACTTTGCGGTTTGGTTTCCAAAGAAACGGGTAATACTTTCTGAAAATGATATCTTAATTTCAAAATTAGATGTCGCCAACAAAGCAACGTTTTCACGCAGCTTGAGACGATTTAAGTTGGTTTACTTTTAAGTCAAAAACAAAGGTAAAGATTTGTGCTTTTTTTATGAATTACGGAATCGTGTCCATCTTGTTTTGGATGATGAGAGAACATAATATTGTTTTGGTCGAATTACCAAGTGTTTTTGATATAAAGCATATAGCTTACACGTGGATTGAAACAAGACGCGAACTGTATAGACCTAACAGTAACTAGTGTAAAGATACCCATTACTTCTGTTTTGAAACAGTTGCAAAAATTGTTTAACTGAGAATTGATTTTGATGCAATGTTGATGAAAAAAATCGCAATCGTGATACATCGACTATCTCCGAAATCCTCCGTAAGATAGGCAGATTTAAGCAATAAATAGAGGATATTTGTTCATGTCAGTGTAAGATCGTTTGTTATTTCNACGCACACACACACACACGCACGGACGGACGGACGACGGAAACCATACCATGACATAAGCTCTTCCGGCCTTCGGCCAGTAGAGCTAAAAAATGAGTGAAAATTTCTGACCCGGCCCCACCCCAACCCCCATAACTTTTGACCCAGGGGTAAGATCAAAATTCCTAATAGTGCAGGGTCGTACATATGCTCATAGCTACCATGTGTGTAAGTTTCAAGGTTCTAGTTCTTATAGTGCAGGAGGAGATAGTGGCCAGGACGGACAGACAGACGGACGGCGGAGATAACCAGAATATCAGAACCTTTTTTATAAAAAAGCATGGGGATAACAAGACTATTGCCAAGCAATGATATCCCCTATCGGCTCCACCATTGTAAGATCATTCATTTTAAAAAATATATATATTTGTTGCCATAGGAACCAACTTTTTTGATGTGGGAACAAAAAGGAAATGACGTACATAATGTCCATATTGCAATCTATCCATATTTCAAGTTTCATGAAAAAATATGAAGAACTTTTAAATTTATCGCAGGATCCAGAAAAGTGTGACGGACTGACAGACAAGACGACTGACACACACACAGAGTGCAAACCAGAAGTCCCCTCCGGTGATACCGGTAGGGAACAATAAACAGCACGTTTTATTTCAAGTATGAGCAATTCTCACCTCTTCTGTTGCAGCCCCAGCAGCCTCCTTGCTGCATCCAGCATCCAAGAACTTGCTGAATCCCTCTAGAGTCCTCTCACCATTGTAATCAATAGCCTGCAATCATACATCACACTGAAACAGTACTGAATCAAGGGCATGTATGTTGAATCACTGACATTTATGTTAAATCCAGGACATTTAAATGTTAAGTCACTAACATTTATGTTGAATCAATGGCATTTAAGTTGAATCAAGTACATTTGAGCTGAACAAATGCCATCTTAATGCTGAATTAACTGTTTTTTAACTGAATCAAAGACATTTTAATATGATTAATCAAGGACATTTATGTAAAATCAAGGATATTTATGTTGAATCAAGGACAGTAATATGACTTAATAACAATTACATTAAATCAATGATATTTATGTTGAATTAAGTATACTCAGTGTCAATTCACTTAATATAAATATGCATAGGAATGCTCATTATGTCAGATACAACCGTATTATGTAACATGTTTTTGACATTTAAAATGCTGTAAGATTATTTGCTTTGTTCAATATTATAAACATAACAAACCTTTTACACATTTATTAAGAACGCATGTAGATATCTTTATATATAGCTACAGTGTGCCAAATTGTGACCACCACCAGTCCACAACTATTTAATTTCACTTTATATCTACAAGTTCAATTCCCAGAAAACCTGACCAAATCCTTTCTCATGATAAAAATAATGACAATAACATACAAATAAATTTCTTAACCTAATAGACTACAACTACCAAATTGAACTTACATCAGCACCGTTCTTAGGAAAGCACTTGATCGTAGGAAAGCTCTGGACTTTAACATCCTCGAGCTCGTTGGCGGTGGAGTCCATCTTGGCGACGATGATGCTGTCGCTGTCCGCGTACTTCTCTCCAAGCTGGTCCCAGATGGGAGCAATCTGTTTGCAGTGGCCGCACCATGGAGCATCTGAAAGTGGGTCATGAAGGAAATAATGAGCCTCTTTCGGGAAAAACTGGGCCAAATGCATGTGCGTAAAATGTCATCCCAGATTAGCCTGTGCAGTCACTAGGCTAATCAGTAAAAACACTTTCCGCTTAAAAATTATGGTATTTTTGGTTAAAAGGAAAACTCGTCTTAGAGAAAATCCAGTTAAGGCAAAAAGTGTCATCAATTATTAGCCTGTGCGGACTCGGAGCGAGGCACATAACTATCATAGTGAGTTGGGTTTTGTCTGAAACTTACTACTGATGAAAATGTTGTTGCAGCGAAAAACCAACAACATATTACATGTTTAGCATTTACAAGTAGGCATAGTTGCAGACATGGATCAGACAACTTAGTTTGTATAGGCATCTTCTAAAAAGAGATGTGTTTGTCAGAAACACAATGCCCACTTCTGCATGCCAAATATCAAGTTGCTATCTTCAATATTGCAAAAGTTATGACCAATTTTAAAGTTTTCCGACAGACGGACAGACTGACTGACAGTTCAAAAACTATATTCCACCCTTCGGGAGCATAAAAAGATGGCAAAATATGCATTTTACAAAACGTAAAATATACCTTACCTATAAACAATAAGGATTCTTAATGATATTTCAAAATGATTCTTTATTGGCATCCATTGCAGACATAAAACAGATGTCATTTATAATTTGAAACTGAAAGTTGACAAACAACAAGGAAAACACTTACAGAATTCAACGAGGACATCCTTGTCCTTATTTTTGGCAACTTCCTCAAAATTCTTTCCCACAAGGACCTTGACAGGCTTGGCATCCCAGTCAGCTGGCACCTCCTCAGACATTAAGTGGGCCTGAAATGGCAGAAATGGAGAGATTATAATCCAATGTAACACAACTTACCTTGTCAGATTGAAATTATGACCTTGTCAAATTGAAGTTATGACCTTGTCAGATTGATATTATGACCTTGTCATATTGTAATTATGACCTTGTAAGATTGAAATTATGACCTTGTCAGATTGAAATTATGACCTTGGCATATTGAAATAATGACCTTGCCAGTGTGCAATTATGACCGTCAATTTGCAATTATGACCTTGTCATATTGAAGTAATGACATTGCAATTTCGCAATTATGACCTTGTCCGACTGAAAATTTAACAATAACATAAGTTTGGACAATGAATCAATAAATAGAAATTATAACCAGCTCATCTGCCTAACTGACCAAACAACAAGATTTGATGGTTAAGACATTTAGAAAGCAATAACTGGTTGAGTTAACAACAATCAACAACAATCAAACAAAATCCTTTTGCTGAACAATTATCCTGTACCTTGATTTTACCATCCAAAACACTAGACACGAATTCCTTGATGTATGCAGCGGACAGGTCAGTTTTCTCTGGCTTGAACTTGGTCATGTCTTCCTCGAGACGGATGAGACGGATGGCCGGGCACTCCTCCTTCTTCAGTCCAAAGAACTCGAGGATTCTGCCGTTGTCTTCATCGTTGATATTGATGTAGATGAAGAGCACCTGAGAAGAGTCAAGAAATAAGCTTTAATTTTTCGATAAGCGAGTCAAATCTTAGTTACTGCACAAAGTAAGTTATAGTTAAATTAATACACATTAAAATGAAACATACTCTTGTGAGGGGTGAGTCAAGATGCTTGTTAATATACAAATTGATGTTGCTTAAAATGAACTTTACAAGCAAAAGATACATCAGTAAATGTTGTCAATTCGTAATCAGGTTAAGTCTCTCACATGTTTTTAAGGTTCACAACTAAAATATAAATCATTCATGTGTCTCCCTGCATGGCTCATGTTCATTACCTTTCCCTTGAAGCCTACAGCAGCCTCCTTGTATGCCACCATGTTGTCACTGTCCTTATCCACGTTGTCTGAGAACAGCAGAATGTGGGTCTTCACATCACCACCAAAGATCTTCTGGGCACTCTGGGCAACAAAGAACAAACATCTTTATTGACTCTATATAGTTATTGACTATAATAAGAATAAACTATAAAACAGTTTAAGAAAACAAGTACATGCCACAATAAAGTCACACAGGCTCCTATTTTTCAATATTGAAATAAAATAAAACAAGAGCTCCTCCTAGCGGGTGCAGACCGCTCATCTATTTGTCGAAGTGGCAATTTTAGCAAAGTTGTGGGTGTGTGGTCATTTATTACATTATCTTTCAAAAAATTTAAAAAAAAGAAAAAAAAATGGGGGGGGGGGATTCTTGGATGTGATGGTTGGACAGTCTTTCAAAAAAACAACAAAAAAAAACATGTTTAAAAAAAAACAAGTGATGTGTTTGTGAAACACAATGTGCCCTTTTGAGTGATTTTGACCCATATATTTGACCTTTGACCTCAAAGGATGACCTTGACCTTTCACCACTCAAAATGTGCAGCTCCATGAGATACACATGCATGCCAAATATCAAGTTGTTATCTTCAATATTGCAAAAGTTATGGCCAATGTTAAAGTTTGTGCAAACAAACCAACAAACAAACAGACATGGCAAAAACAATATGTCCCCCAGTATAGACTGGGGGACATAAAAATAAACAAATCTTACGTAGTTTACCAGATTATCCAAAATGGCTGAACAAATATTAAAATGCGCCACATTCCGCGACGCATTAATCGTAATGTTGCCTATTATTATGCATGCGAAGCGTCTTTTTATTTCAAAATCACCCATAAGTGGCTCACAAGCCTCCCATTCCTTGCNTTATTTTTCAAAAAATAGATGAGCTAAAAATCAGTGAAATAAGGGATAGCCGGTAAAAAAAACTAAATTCATAGTATGCTGTATTACCAGTCTCCAATTGGGACCGCTATCTTGTTTTGATTTCGACCAAAACATTTTAATTTTTAGGCCTGTACTCAGAAAACTTTCGGAATGAGGGTCATTTACAAAATAAGAAGAAATTACGGTCTAAGACAGTCTTCGAAATTAGCACAAGCCCGATCGCCAGTGGCCAGTAAAATTACTGCCGGCACTTAAAAAAATTCACGTTTGTGGCCCGCCAGGCATGTAAATTATTGAAGCCAATTGACAGTTTATATAGAAAAATTGTAAGTTGTTCTTGATATTTGCAAATCTATTTTTCAACTTTGCGAACAAACACCTTGCCAGAAGTTGTAAATGAAATTCGATTGGTTTAACAACACGCACCTGCTTGCGCACATCATCGTTATTGTTTTTGACTGATGCATTTCAGTCACATTCGGTTTTTATAGACGGTTTTTCTAGCAATAAAAAGAGTAGATGCTTTTTTAATTGATTATTTCAATCAAGTAATACGCTTCTGTTTTCGTCAATGTCAACAAATCTCATTGTCCGCATAGAGGCTATGCAGTATCTAAGGTTTGTTGATGGGGCTAAGCCAGGTAAAGCACTTCCAAAATAGAAAATTGACAATGATTTAGAGACAAAGGAAGCCAAGAAAAGGTATAAGGACACCAGAGAATGCTCTTTTCAAGAGCAAGTGGTGTAACCATCGACCGTCTTTATTTTAGTGACTGATTAGATGTCATTGTATTCACTACTATTGAAACAAATGTTCTGCTTTACTATGTGTAGCATTTAAGCTCTAAAATGTTGTGATTTGTTATATTTTTGGTAAAAAAAGTTCGGGCATGTAAACAATATGTTGGGCATGTACGAATTCTTAAGTAACTGGCCCGACTGGTATGTAACTTTTCAAAGCTAATTTCGAAGACTTCTAAGACCTTAAGCATGTAAACTGTCCTTCATTATAATTTTCTTCTCACAAGAGCACAGCAGAGTGGGTGCCAACGCTCAGCTGTGGGTGCAGATTTGAATAAAAAAGAGGGGAAAAAAAATGTTTTTTTGACATTTGACCTTGAGGATGACCTTGACCTTTCACCACTCAAAATGTGCAACTCCATGAGATACAAATGCATGCCATATATCAAGTTGCTATCTTCAATATTGCAAAAGTTATGGCCAATGTTAAAGTTTTCGGACGCCGCAGACGGCGGACGAGCTGGCTATGACAATACCTCGGGTTTTCTTCGAAAACAGCCAAGCTGAAATAGCTTACGAACCCCCTATATTTGGATCACAAGCAAAATTTGGAAGTAATCACATTATATAGAAAAACATTACCTCCTGTGTGAATTCAATAACAGTTGGAAGCTGGTTGCTGGTAATGAAATTCTTGAGATTCTCAGCTGTGAGTTCACCATCAAATCGGTTCTTGCCTTCATCAAACTGAAACATAATTCATAACAAATTTCAAACTGGTTGGTGGCACTGGTGTGCTTCTGTATTACCATTGTTCCCTCACATGACAAACAGGAGCACTGTTTTAATTACCACAGGGGTTTTATCCTTCTTTGAGACCCATTGAATACCGGCCCTTTCCCATAGAAGTTTTTTTTTCCTCTGACAGAATTGTTTCCAATACAATGAGACCTTAAACAAATCTCTTTTTGGAAACCTTTAATTATATAAATTAACTTGATTCAGGGCAGGCAAATATTGCATAATTAAATTATATTTTGCCTTGAATTTGTTTAATAATGGTAAAATATGTTAAATTGATTATTAAAGACTTTCTTTATTTTCCCCCAAAATCTGACGTTTTGCGCAATTTTTTCCCCTGAAAAAGACCAGACCCTTTCCCCAAAATAAAAAACCCTGTAAACAGTAACCAATGTCTATAATTCATGGAATAAGAATTGATCACTACTTGACTATTTAAACTAATAACCTTCATTCCTCAAAATCAACAAGAGATGTGTTTGTCAAAAACACAATTCCAGGGCCGTCTATCTCCGTTTTTGGGGCTGAATATCCGCCCCGTCCCCCATCAAAAAAGTACTCTTTTTCCCCTTTTTTGGAAAAAAAAATCCACCTATTTTTTATTTTTTTTTTATAAAGAAGTGTCTCATGATTATTTATCTCAATTTTATTTCAAGTACATCTATTCAAATATACTAAATTATGAAAAAAAAAACAACAATGAAAATAGTTCAATCAGTACAAATGTAGTAGAGAGTAAGTAAAAAAATTCCCCATAAAAGGGAAACGCCCCTGGCCCCTTCCCCTGGTGGAGAGAGACGGCCCTGAATTCCCCTTAATGCGCTGCTTTGATTTTTTTTTACCTTTGACCTTGAAGGATGACCTTGACCTTTCACCACTCAAATGTGCAGCTCCATGAGATACACATGCATGCCAAATATGAAGTTGCTATCTTCAATATTGCAAAAGTTATGACAAAACTTTCATATTGGTTAAAGTTTTGGACAGACAGAATGACTTACAGACAGACCAAAATCAATATACCCTTTTTTTTAAAGGGGGCATAAAAACACCAATAACCCGAACTCAAAACCCCATACAAAGGCTGTTATAAATTTATATCCAAATCATAGCATGCTGAAACATTAAGCTTTATAACAAAGGAGAGGGAGAATCAAACAGTTATGTTTGTGGTGTACTGCTCTAAAGGCTGAACACCACATAAATTATCATTTGTAACCAGGCAAGCTTTAGAAGAACCTATTCGTTTAACGGTTTATTCATAAATTTATGTTAATTTCAGGATTGGGAATTTTCGCGCAAAAAGTCCACACATTCGGGAAAAAATAATTTCATATAAATCTTTATAATAATTAAAATAAGAAGAACAAAATCAAATAAATTATAGATAAAATTTGTAAGATTTAATTAAAATTAAATTGAGACATAATATTCATTAAAATCACACTTCTAAAAAAAATGGATTGGGATTATTATTTTTTTCCAAATTGGGATTTTTTTTACAAATTCGGTTTGGAAATGGGTCCATTAAACGGACCCGTAGATACACCAGGAAAAGGTCTGTAACTAAATTACCTTCTTGAAGAGCATGACGCCGTCAGACTCAATCTCAAACTCCTTGAAGAGATCTTTGTTGGTGGTGACACCGAGTGGAATGTCATCAATACCTGAGGCAACTTCATTGAACACCTTGGCAGCATCAGAGTCTGTCTCCTAGACGATGGGAAAACAATACCAGTTTTATAAATACTTAGAAATTGAAGAGATCAAAAGCAAAGATTATTTTAAATGGGTATGCAGACTTTACAATTATCAATCACCTAGTAGAAATGAAATGTTTCAGAATTATTATATCACAAACAGATATATATATTTCAATGTGATAGTTTGTTTTTTGAATTGTTGTTGGTTTTTTTTGGGGGGGAGGGGGGGGGACAAATTTGGTGCTGAAACTTGGCCTATTCCCAAAATGAAGACAAAATACTGCATTCAGATATCAATTTGGAGATTTACACCATTGAAAAAAGGTATGGTTATATAGAAGTATTAACCTCCATTTGTTCAGTCATGTCTGATATATGTTAAGTAATGTAAAACAAAGTTAAAAGCATGTGTAATGTGTGAATACCTTAAAGAATCCTATGACAACAACATTATCCTTTTCAATCATCTTGTTAGCCTCTTCCACAGACGACAGGGTGACAGCTGGTGGGCCAGTCTTCTTCTTCAGCCAGTTGACAATATCAGCAGCAGTACGACCACCTGAATGAAGGTTTTGAAAAGATCACAAAGATTGAGATAGGCGTATAAACAACAAACTAAATCAACAAATTTCAATTTCTATTAATAAAACCATTGTAATTCGCTGTTTCAAAATCAAATGAATGAGGGATATCATAAAAGTAACTATCTGCATCAATAGCTGCCATTACTTCACTTTTTTTGTTTGTCATGTTTCAAACATCAATGTTCACACAAAGAAAACATTTGAAAAGATTTAAACCATGCAGCCAACAAACATTTAACTAGATACGAAAGACATCATAATAACTCAATAGATCAAACAAGTCTCTATGAAAGATTGTAACAAAGACAGTAAAAATGCACGAGGTATACAGTTGTTGTTTTTTGTCAAAGGCCTTAGTTAGATCAGAAATGGCTTAAAGCCTTTCAAAGTGACTGATCAGACTTTAATGTGCATACCATTGTAATCACTAGGCTTTCCGTTCCTGAAGAATTTGATGGTTGGATAGCCTTTAACTTCATATTTGGCAGCACTTTTTTGCTGAATTGTTGCATCAACCTTAGCCAGACGAATCTCGCTGTTTTCCCCAGCAAGTGTTTGAGCTGCCTTTTCATATTCCGGGACAAGGGCTTGGCAATGTCCGCACCATGGGNGGTGAAAACTTGCAATGCCATGTATAAAGGCTGGGGCATTTTTAAGGGTTGGTTGTTTCGCCTGAATTTAACGTTTATTTATGCCTCAGTAAATATTTCATTATTTGAGCAATTAAATATGAGTTATTCAATTCTTTCAAAATTATACTGTCTGCTGTTAAACTAAAAAAAAACATATGATTATTTTGAGACACAAACATCATGTGTTTGCTCGTTGACATTTATTTTCTGCATTATTACTCCACATTCGGTGACAACACCAATAACATTCTGCCATTTTATATAAAAGTGTTATTTATAACGAAATGTTATTTAAATTACAGAAGCCATATATTCTGCGCCTGACATTTGATGAATGAAGGCAAAATAAAATGTTCTAAAATGTGCAGATCTACATGCTGTCCTCAATCAAAAATATATAAATTAAAACTATGCAAATAATAAATGTTGATATAAAACATCTTAAATCATATTGGAAATATCAAAGGTTATTGTATTGGGAGTGAACTTGATCATGATGTGTGTTAATTTAAACGATCATGATGTGTGTTAATTTAAACAGTTCTTGCCTCAGAATAGATCGGTATTTACTAAGGTTGTCGGTAGTTAATTAACTTTCACTGCCATCTGCTGTCACGTGAGCTGTGCCTCACATGTGGGGAACAATGGATGTTCTAGAGCAAAAACAATGAACGGTTGCTGATTGAAACAAGCACTGGTTTTTAAACTGACATGCTTCCAGCGCTTTTTCACATCTCGGTGATTATCACTTTGCCACATTTTCTAGGATTGTAGGATTTTTGATGGGATCTTATGGGAGACACATTTTTGAAGAGCATGAACAAGCCTTGGGTAAAATTAATGAAACTGCATTATGGTAAAGATGTTTGTTTTGTATGGGAAGACACCTTTTACCTGGATTTGTTGACATAATCTAATAAATTGGTAATAAGGGTTGTAATCACACTTATGTTTCTGATTTAGGTATTCTTTTGTCATAGTATTTCAATTGCTATCAAATATTTGCACAATTAAAACTTCATTTCAAAATAAATTTAAGCGTTTCCCAAATCCAGGTGCAAGACTCTGATACTTCTTGGAGTCTTCTTAGCTAGCTAGCTATGCTTATTTGTATTCTAGTTTATGATAAGTTAAAAAAATACATTAGCTAGTGTTAAAACAGTGTTCATTATATTGCCTCATAAAATTTCGCTTCACACAAGAAACCCATGTTTCAGGTCACCAATGGAAGACTTGTCAGAGACCAGCCCCTCGATCCGGTTTAACCAGTCCCTGTCACAGCGGGTACTGAACAGGTCAATCAAGAAACAGGTACAGCTTGATTCTTCACTTTTTATAGGTGTTCGATTGTCCTAAATGTTATCATAGACAGTTTTAATTTCTAATTTGAAGAAATCTTAAACTTTAAATTTGAAAGTTTCTGGATGAACCCTTCAATTATTCTGTTGTTGTTGCAATCTATTGACATTTAGATAAAATCCTGTATCAAAACCAAACAAACAAGCAATATAAAGTTCAAAGATAACAAAAGCTATCTTATCAAGGCTTCTGTCATAAAATTTACTTTAGCCATTGCTAAAATGGCAAAATTCTTCTTGATTTTGCTATTTCATGGGTTTTATGAAGAAAAAGTTGTAGCAGATATAAAATTTCTTTAGTCAAATGGGTCAATTTTTAGCCATTGGCTAAGTTGGCAAAAGGTAGAGAAAGCCCTGCATATTAATTTTCAGGTTAACAATTTATAAACAAACATTCTTTTTGATGAGCCAAATGCTTCCCAAGTTCAAAGTAAAGGAGGCAATAACATTGCACAATAGTTGCCCCCATCTGACAATGTACTGCTTGCAACATTCACAGATTTCCAGTCAAAAGGGAGATGTACTATGATTTTGTTGCATAGCAAATATCTAGGCAAAGTATGATGTCAATGATGTATAACTGTCAATGTTCATTTCTCTGCAGACGCCAGTCTATGTTCATATCTCTGCAGGCACTAGTCTATGTTCATATCTCTGCAGATGCCAGTCTATGTTCATATCTCTGCAGACGCCAGTCTATGTTCATATTTCTGCATGCACCAGTCTATGTTCATATCTCTGCAGATGCCAGTCTATGTTCATATCTCTGCAGACACCAGTCTATGTTCATATCTCTGCAGGCACCAGTATTATATTCATATCTCTGCAGATACCAGTCTATGTTCAAACATGTATCTCTGCAGACACCAGTCTATGTTCATTTCTCTGCAGACACCAGTCTATGTTCATATCTCTGCAGACACCAGTCTTTGTTCTTATCTCTGCAGGCACCAGTCTATATTCATATCTCTGCAGACACCAGTCTATGTTCAAACATGTCTCTCTGCAGACACCAGTCTATGTTCATTTCTCTGCAGACACCAGTCTATATTTATATCTCTACAGACACCAGTCTATGTTTATATCTCTACAGACACCAGACTATGTTAATTTCTCTGTAGACACCAGTCTATGTCCATATCTTTGCAGACACCAGTCTATGTTAATTTCTCTGCAGACACCAGTCTATGATGTTCATATCTCTGCAGACGCCAGTCTCTTCATGGTCATATCTCTACAGACACCAGTCTATGTTCATTTATCTGCAGACAACAGTCTATGTTCATATCTCTTCAGACACCAGTCTATGTTCATTTCTCTACAGACGCCAGTCTATGTTTATTTCTCTGTAGACACCAGTCTATGCATGTTCATATCTCTGCAGACCCCAGCCTATGCCAAGCGTTACAAGTCCAACTGTGACTGGGCTGAGCCGCTGCACAGCGTGGACCTGTTGAAGAATGATGACGTGTTCTCACCCTCCCAAGTCTTTGTGCTGCCAAGATTTGTACAATTTGCTTTTTCTAATTCAAATTTACGGTTGAGGATGATCAGGATCATTTTTTTTATTATTGGTATAATCTCCCTCCCCCCCCAAAAAAATAAAAATAAATAAAATGAACAACAATACGAAAATAATGGTGGTTTGTTTTCAAGCAAATTTGTCTCACATGACGTAAAACGTCTCATTTATTAGACTCATGCACTATATTGAGGGTTGAAGTTTTTTGGTCAGCTATTTGCTCAGGAATGCAAACATAATGTTCCTTTTGTCGACAGATTGCAGATGAAATGGGTTTAGTCAAAGTCACTGTTACTGAAAAAGAACATGTATTTTGGCATAATATAACAATAAGGATTGAGCTATGGTAATCATATAGAGATTGAACAACAACGTCTTTTTGTTTCCATATGGGGCAAAATTGGGTCAAGGTCAACAGTTAAGGTCACTGTTAGTAAATATAGCAAAATGTCTGATCAAAATGAAGGTTTAATTCTTAAAAGATATTTTGCAAATTAGAAAAAATAATAAATTAATTCATAGCTAAAATGCCATTAATTTTGCATTTAAATAACATTTTCATTTTAGTAATCAATGAAGTTTTACATTTGTATGTATAATTAAGTGTGTCAAATAGTATTTGATGTTTCAATCAGCAATACATTTCAACAGCCCACTTTCTTTCAACTTTCAACCACAAGACGCATGGTTTCTATTGTCCAGTTTATTTAAAGAAATTCATACATTTGAATTCATTGATATTTATAAATTACATTAACATAGCTGCAGGAATATTTGTGAATGCATTGATGCATTTTTAATGTTCTGTTTGATGCAAATCTTAACCCATTGCATTTATAATTGAAAACAAATGTAGACAGTTTGTCCCCGTAGTTCAATAACGCATTTTCTACATTGCAAAGTATATGACATACAAGGTAATCTTTAGTGAAGTTTACATTAACCCCCGATTACTGTCTTCTAAGCCGCCGTTAACATTCAACATAGAATGCAGCCTTATAATTGTGGCTTATTTCCTTCACAGTTACCCATTTATACACCTTGGTTCAAGGTCTAAGTTTATAATTTTTTGTTTCAGCTGTGTAACTTCAAAATGCCTTCCTTTTCCCCATAAACAGGTAATGTGTGGCATTCAAATCTCATGCTTCTCGTTGAAAGCTTAAAGTCACGATTCAAGATCAAGGTTTATCAACTTTAGATTCTGCTCTATGACTTTAACATATCTCGGTTGGTTTTAATATGATTTTGGATTATGTCCCATAAACAAATTCTATTTTGCTTACAAATCACATGATCATGTCTGAAAGATAAAGGTCACAATTCAAGGTCAAATGTTATATATTTTAGATTCCAATTTGTAACTTTTACTTTCTTAAAATTTCGAATTATTATTGACCAGACAATGTGCAGCATGCAATTCCATTGATCCTTTTTAATTCAAGTCACTATTCAAGCTAAAGGTTTATGAATTGTTCTTTATGTAACCTTTTTTTCTGGGAGGATGTTAATATTACTTTGTATTATTTTGATAATTTTTCAAGTTTAATTTTGATCGCTCCTCAGTGATAGGTCAGGTCAAAAACCAAGGTCAAGGTCATTAACTTTAATTTCTAGTCTCTCACTTTAATGCCTATTCACTATGTAATTATTAATCGACTTATGATAATACGATGTTTCATGTACAATTCTTATGCTGTTATGTGAAAGGTCAAGGTCACAATTCAAGGTCAGAGGTCATGAACTATTTTTAGTTTATTTATTTTTTTTAACTTGTTAAGATTTCATTGTGTACTGTTCATGGTTAATATACATGTAGTGCCCCCAATCCCGGACAAGCATATTCACCAATTGAATGAATCATGTTTTTTGGTTGTTGTGTTTTTTTTTCTATTTTCCTATAGGCAGGGCAATAAACTTGAACAGTCATTTACTATAGTTAGAAAATATGATCCAGCTTTTATAATTGTTCAACATCATTTGTGACGTTTTATTTGTATCAGCCAATCAAATGTTGTACTTAAATAATTTAATAATTGACTTAATTAAATTGTGTTTTTTTCTGTCAAATGTGAATACAATCATTGTGTGTAATTAACCTTGAGTAGTCTCATTTCGGTTAATTTGTTTTTATGCATAATGAAATTACCATAGAATTCTTATTCTGAGTAATTTAATTTATTTCAAGGGTTAACAAAATGCTCAATCATAAGAGCAAAATATGCATCTTTAATTAAATTTTTTAGTTAATAAAATGCTCAATCATAAAAACAAAATATGCATCTTTAATTATATTTTTTGGACTTGAATTTAGCTCATCTGAACATAATGTGCGCATGGTGAGCTATTGTGGTAGGTGGCTGTCTGTAGGCAGGTTTTGTCAACAATTTGCGTAAAATGATGTCTTGTACAACCTGTGGCATATTTTCATTAAACTTCACTGAAATTAATCTTAAGTGACCCTCCTTCAAAGTTGTTAAAAAAATGTCACTGAAACTACAAAGTCCAGATGTGTTATTAAACCCCTATAACGATTGGTAATATGGGCTATATTGGAGTCACTTTGTCGGTCTGTCGGTCTGTCTGTCACGAAAATATCATCCGATCTTCACCAAACTTGGTCAGAAGTTGTATCTAGATGAAGTCTAGGTCAAGTTTGAATATGGGTCATGCTGGGTCAAAAACTATGTCACGGGGTTACTTGGTGCGTTTTAAACCGAAAATTTGTCCGGACCATAACTATGCCATTTATCGTTAGATTTTAAAATGACTTGTTACATTTGTTCACAATCATTGGACGGTTTGTCATGCGAAAGAATAACATTGATATCTCCAAGGTCAAGGTCACACTTTGAGTTCAAATGACGAAAATGGCCATAAATGATCTTGTCCGGGCCATAACTATGTAATTCATTGTAAGATTTTACAATTACTCGGTACATTTGTTCACAATCATTGATCGGTGTGTCATGCGAAAGAATTATGTCGATATCTCCAAGGTCAAGGTCACAATTGGAGTTCAAAAGTCAAAAATGGCCATAATGAGCTTGTCCGGGCCATAACTATGTCATTCGTTGTGAGATTTTAAAATGATTCTGTACATTTATTTTGTTTACAGTGATTGGACGGCGTGTCATGCGAAAGAATTTAAGAGTTCAAAGGTCAAAATGGCCATGAATGATAATGGCATAATAATTCTTAAAAATCGCCATTAATTAGCTTCTCTTGTTTTGTAAAGACAGCATGCACACTATTCTTTGTCAATGCAGCATGTGGGGGTATACATCACGTCTTTATGCACCAGAATCTATTAAGGTTGTTCAAATCACGCCCCTGTGGTCAAAACTGGTTATTCCCTGTACAAAGGCTGGGGCATTTTCAGGTGTTGGTTTTTCGCCTGAAAAAACCCCCCCATAAATTTATGTCTCAGAAAATAATTAATAAGTCGAGTACTTAAATATTGAGTGCTTTAATTCTTTTGAAATAATACTGTCTGCTGTTTAACTAAACAATGTGATATGATTATTTTGAGACACAATTATCATGTGTTTGCTCTTTGACATTTAGTTTTTTGCATTATTACTTCACATTTGGTGACATTACCAATAAAATTCTGCCATTTTATAAAAAGCGTGATTTATAACAGAATTTAATTTAAATTATGGATGCCATATATTCTGAGTCTGACATTTGATGAAATGAAGGCGAAATAAATTTTTCCAAAATGTGCAGATCTAAATGCTGTCCTGAATGAACAATAAGTAAATTAAAACTATGAAAATAATTAATGTCGATATAAAACATCATATTAGAAATATCAAAGGTAATTAGGAATGAACTCAGCCATGATGTGTGATAATTGAAACAGTTCTTGCCTCAGAATAGATCGGTATTTACTAAGGTTGTCGGTAGTTAATTAACTTTCATTGCCAGCCGTTGTCACGTGAGCTGTGCCTCACATGTAGGGAACAATGGATGTTCTAGAGCAAAAACTGTTTAAGGTTGCTGATTGAAATAAGCAGTTTTCAATGCTTTTTCACCTCTTGGGGATGATCACTTTGCCACATTTTCTAGGAAAGTAGCAATTATTTGTTGGGATTTAGGAGACAAATTATCGCAGAGCATGAACAAACATGGGGTAAAATGAATGAAACTGCATTATGTTAAAGATGTTTGTTTTGAAGGGGAAGACATCTTTTACCTGGATTTGTTGACATCAATTATAAAACTTGGTTAATGTAGGGTAACAGTCACTTAAATTTTTCTGATTAAGGTATTGTTTTATCATAGTATTTCAAGTAACTATCAGATATTTGTAAAATTAAAATTTGATTTTAAAATAAATTTCTGTGTTCCCCAAATCATTTGGTGCATACACAAAAAGGAAAAGGTGCAACACTTTTGATTGGAATCTTCTCTATTCATACATGTATTCTTAAGTATGTTAAGTTACAAAATACATTTGCTAGAATTTAAACAATAGTCTTTCTGTTGGCTTATACAATTTAGGGGTCGCCAAACACAAGAAACCCATGTTTCAGGTAACCAATGGAAGACTTGTCAGAAACCAGCCCCTCAAGCCGGTTTAACCAGTCCCTTTCACAGCAGGTACTGACCAAGTCAATCAAGAAGCAGGTACGACTTGATTCTTCACTTTTGATAGGTGTTTCATTGTCCTTAATGTTATCATGGACCATTTTCGTTTTGCATTCGAAGAGATATTATGCTTTGAATTTGACAGTTTCTTGTTGAGTTATTTAATTATGTTATGTTAAAAAAAATTGCAGCAGTTTATTGATATTTAGATAAATCCTGTATCAAAATCAAACAAACAAGCAATATGAATTTCAAAGATAACAATAGCTATCTTATCAAGGCTTCCACTGGCATATAATTTACTATAGTCATTGCTTTGGCAAAATTCTTCTTGATATTAATATTTAATGGGTTTTATGAAGAAAAAGTTGTAGCCGCTATACATATTTTTTTTAGCCAAAGGGGTCAATTTGTAGCCATTGGCTAATTTGGCAAAAGGTACAAAAAGCCCTGCATATTTATTTTCAAGTCTACAACTTATAAACAACCTTTCTTTTTGATGTACTTATTTGTACCCCAAGTTAATGGTAAAGGAGGCAATAACATTGCATTGGGGAAGTATGATGTTCTGTATTTATGCCAATAGACCAGTCTATGATGTTCTTTTCTCTGCAGACACCAGTCTATGTTCATATCTATGCACACATAAGTCTTTACATGTTCATATCTCTGCAGACGCCAGTCTATGTTCATTTCTTTACAGACACCAGTATATGTTCATTTCTCTACAGACACCAGTCTATGTTCATATCTCTGCAAACTCCAGTCTATATTCATATTTCTGCAGACTCCAGTTTATATTCATATCTCCGCAGACTCCAGTCTGTGTTCATATCTCTGCAGACACCAGTCTATGTTCAAAACTCTGCAGACAACGGTCTATGTTCATATTTCTGCAGACACCAGTCCAAACTCATTTATCTGCAGACACCAGTCTATGTTCATATCTCTGCAGACACCAGTCTATGTTCATATCTCTGCAGACTCCAGTCTATGTTATCTCTGCATACACCAGTCTATGTTCGTATATCTGAAGACTCAAGTCTATGTTCATATCTCTGCAGACACCAGTATATGATCATATCTCTGCAGACTCCAGTCTATGTTCATATCTCTGCAGACACCAGTCTATGTTCATATCTTTGCAGACACCAGTCTATGTTCATATCTCTGCAGACACCATTCTATGTTCATATCTCTGCAGACACCAGTCTATGAATGTTCATATCTCTGCAGTCGCCAGTCTATGCCAAGCGTTACAAGTCCAACTGTGACTGGGCTGAGCCGCTGCACAGCGTGGACCTGGTGAAGGATGATGACGTGTTCTCTCCCTCCCAAGTCTTTGTGCTGCCAAGGTTTGTACTATTTTTTTTCAAATTCAAATTTACGGCTGAGGTTGATAAGGATTTATTGCAAGTTTTATTTTAATTTGTAAATCCCCCCCCAACATGTTCTCATCCAAAATAATAAAAAAAATACGCTCATTTAAAATTTCTGGTTTTCCACCACACAACTTGGTCCTTGGCCTTGAGACGTTGAAACAATGTCTCACATGGCGTTCAACATCTCTTTTATTAGACTAATGCACTATATCGGCACGTTTTTCAGGCAGCTCTTTTCTCAGGAATGGAAACATAATATTCCTTATGTCAATGGATTGCAGATGAAATGGGTGTGGTCAAGGTCACTGTTGCTGAAAATAGAAAAAAATATTTTGGCATAATACATCAATAAGGATTGAGCTATTGTAATCGTTAAACATTATACAACAACATCATTTTTGTTTGCATATGGGGCACACTGGGTCAAGGTCAACAGTTAAGGTCACTGTTAGTTAATATAAAAAAAGTGTCTGCTCAAAATCCAACGTTTTTATGTGTCTTATAGGATATTTTTCAAATTAGAAAAATAATATAAAAAAATGCATAGCTTAAATAACTTACCTACCTTACAAACAATTTATTAAGAAAACAAAGAAACAGAAAATTTAAGCGTGCTGTCCTCTGACAGATCTTTTAAGTTTATAATACATGATGTGCACCAAGACACATGCACTCAAGTTTTATTCTCATCAAAAGCAGTGACACAATTCATGAAGTTTATGATTTTTCTTGATAAGTTTATTTCTACTAAATGTGAAATTTTGAAAATATTACGGAATGCCTCATATCATTATAATATTTTTGATTTACAGTTTGTTATGAAAATGAATTTATATTTTAATAATCTGATAATAATAGGTGTAATCTTGAGAAATGAGTTCTGTATTAAAGGTTTCAAGTTTTTATGTCAGGTTTTGTTTGTATAAAATTATCTGTTTTACCTTTGATGTTTGGTGTTCATCACAGGTGTGAATAAAATATCATCCCACAAAGTGCGTAAATCACCAAACAATTAGTTGGAAGAAAGAATGAAAGTTTGTTATACTTAAAAGTGAGATTTTGTCAATAATCTCTTAAAAAACGTGGAATAAGTTTTTATGGTGATATGTAACTTACAGAACATGTTATGGATGCTTAAACAAATTTGGAAGAAAGAGTAAATCTTTGTTTGACATTTGTTATTTATAGAAATGATGTTATCAGGATATTAACGATTTTTATAATTTAAAGGGACTTGTTTACAGTTTATCAAAATGAGAATTTTTCAACTTTTTGTCACAGATTCAAGAAATAAATGAACAATGTACATCAGCGTGCGAAATAACACTAATGCCGCAGACTTATACTGAAAATACACTTTCGTTTACGAAAAATTCATCGTTAGAAATTGATAAAATTATAAAGCGTCTCAGACGCGAAGCGATCTAAAAGTTTCAATTTCTTGTGTTATCGTTATATTTTGTAACAACACGTGGATGGTTAAACAAAGTATAAAATAAATGGCAACCCATGTGAAGACTGATGGTCAGGTCCGCACATAATGTTGTCGTAAAGACTCAACGACGACCCGAAAAAAGTCTGAATAACACACATACACACGTGAAGACGGATGGCTGAGTGGTTTCGGCGCTTGGCTTTTACTCCGTTTGTCAGTGGTTCGAGCACTTGTGTGGTTAACTTTCTCTTCTCTTTTTTTCTTCTTTTTTTTATACTGCCGTTTTAGTTTCACCCTTGGCGGGCGGGCGGCGGCATCGACAGCAGTGTTCGCTCTCTAATTTAAATAGTTTTCATCCGATCTTCACCAAACTTGGTCAGAGGTTGGTTCTAGACAATATCTAAGTCAAGTTCAAATACGGGTCATGTCGGGTCAAAAACTAGGTCACGAGGTCACTTAGTGCATTTCAAGCATTTAGCATTGTGTCCAAAACCTTCGAACGGGCGTATCTTGTAACAATTGGCACTCTTGTTTACTTTTATTCTTGTTTTTATATTGTAGCTCTTGAGTTCGGTGTACATATTTTTCAATTTAAAGCATTTAATGACAAACTTAAAAACATGCCAAAATCTGTGAACAAGTCCCTTTAAATCCAGATTTTTACTTTGTAAGGGAGGGGTTATAAAGGAGTTTCTCCGTCAGTCCTTAATTATTTGCTCTTGAACATAGCTGACAAAATGATGTTGGAGTGTTAGTCACAACTTTGACAAAAGCTCTTATATTACATCCTTCAAATGTGAATGGACAAAATATTTATTTATTATTTGAATTAAAATCAGAATCCTTTCCAAAAAATGGATGTAAATCAACACATGATATACACATTCTGAAAAGTTTATTATCAATTAAAGTGTTTACCTGCAAAGCAATAAGTCAAGGTTTGACTCTTGCAAGGTCTAGTTCTTAATGACAGATTACATATCCAATAACAACATTAAGCGAAGCCTACTGCCAAGTGCCCTTGTACAACGTGAAATGAGAGGTTGAAAGTTCGGGTCTCTCACGGGGAAGGTTCTGACATTGCTGGTTGCCTGGCAATAAGATAAATAGAGGGTTCCTTATTGTCTAACTACTTAGTGCTTAATATGTCGGCTAGGAATTCGGAAAACAAATGTTTAAAGTAAAAGTGTTGCATAAGTCTAAACTGGCTGGTATTTAATCTTAAGAGTAAACAACAAAGTCATTAACAAATACTTTATGTTAATGTTTGTGTTTTTTGGCTAATACTTCTTTACGTACAACTCATCCTAGGTCGACACCATTTTAATTTACTTAATTGGTGCAATTTGATGTATGATGTAATATGATGTATAGTCTACATCAACTTGCTGCTCAATTTTAAGGATTTAAATGACAAGCTGTCCACATTTACTGCAACATTCAACGTTATTTAAACATTATAGTTGCTATAAATAGCTACAAATGTACTTGAACAGCTGTATAATGTCGAAATAACCTGAAACACATAAAAATAAAAAAAGAAAAAGTAACTGGATGACTCATAACAGGAGTTACCATTAAAAGTCAGTATCTTCTGTGAGCCGTATTAATAGAACTGCAACACTTAATCTAATAAAGGGTCCCATACACTTTTAATAAAATGCTTAATTTTATGTTAAGACCAAAATTGACATAAAGATTTTACCACAATTTTTTTCTATGTTGGACTCAATATTTTGTATTTTGTTTCATTTTTATTTGAATACTTGACTTGCAAGGAAGGATTCTGTTGCATTTTAATGTTTCTGTGGTGGACATTGAACGTGCTGAGGAGGAATAAGAACTGTTGGGTGGAGAATTATCCTTGAAATCAAGAAATGCTCAAAAACCATTCAAAGCGTCAAAATCATTTTGTTGTTAACAGTGATTTTTTTGCTCAACATTACAGCCTGTTACAAATGTTTCCCAATCTCAAGAAGGTATTTTTTTCCTCCAAAATCTGACGAAAATTTCTTTTAAAAAAGCCAAACTTTTCAAATACGCTCATTAAGAAAATAATTGTTATACAGCGATAATTCCGTAGACAATTGGACGAATTGTCTCGATACCACAACAGACTTAACTATTGGTTCACAAATACAGCTGGATATATACGATGCTTCACCGTCACATAGGTTGTTATTCTAGCTGGGGGACAATGGAGAAAAAAAGATGCTCTGTAAAAATGACAAATAACAATCAAATTAAGGACGGACATCTTGTAGTTAGAAGCGATTTATGAAATGGGTGTGTCAATTAACTATGGGGAATACGTTTTACATACAAACAGCACACATTTCAACAAAAAATGTACACAGTGAAAGTATGTCATGGAAACAAGTGGAAGGTCAACAAATGAAATATATTAATTAAACTCAGTTTAATACATCAATAACACAACTTGAACTCTTTAGTGTGTTTATTTATTTTCGTTAATGTTTTCCCCATATATTTTATTAAAAAAAGTCATTAACTATATTAAATTCATAACATTGAAAAAGTCTATTTTTATGCCCCCAGTATGGTGGCATATAGCAGTTGAACTGTCCGTCAGTCTGTCCGTCCGTCCAAAAACTTTAACATTGGTCATAACTTTTGCAAAATTGAAGATAGCAACTTGATATTTGGCATGCATGTGTATCTCATGGAGCTGCACATTGGTGGTGAAAGGTCAAGGTCAAGGTCATCCTTCAAGGTCAAAGGTCAAATTAAAAAAAAATCAAAGCGGCGCAGTAGGGGGCATTGTGTTCCTGACAATTGTCCAGTTCTGATTGGAGGCTGTTTAATTGTGGTTTGAAAAATCCGCAAATTATTGCAACTATAACATACATGTATTATTGTGCATGTGAAAGGATATTAACTTAACAATCTTCATTGTTTGAAGAAATTAAAGTAGCAATTTATAATATAAATTGAAAAAATTCAGTTAAACATGCTTTTATAATCAAATTGGAATACTGTTATTTATTATAATTATTAATATGAATAGTGTTTCATTTTTTCTCAATTTCGTGGTTTATCGTATATTTTTCCCTATGCAAAAGGCACAGGCTGTAAAAATTAAAGCACAAAAATGAATAATTTCCTTTTAACCCTTTACCACTCAGATACGCTCTTTGACCCGTTTGTAGACCATTAGAAATTCAAATAAAATAAAAAAGACTTTTCTTAATGAAATCAAGTTTTGAAGGCTTCATTTCCAACCCTAGGATACTGATCAGCAGCAAACAGTATAAAACCTGAACAGCCTGCGAGTGTCTCTCATGCTTTCTGGTTTTATTCTGGTGGCAAACGCCATTTTCACTTTCCTTCTAAGTGGGAAAGGGTTAAAATGTTCTCCTGTAGCAGTGATAGTTTTAAAAGTGACTGCAAACAATAACAAAGTGAATGCATTTATAACTAGGTACATTGGTTTTCAGCTGTCCTTTTTAGTTTTGTAATTACCTTGATTATTATATAACAGTACACTTGCGTGTTTCTTATTTATAAGCAAATGGCATACGACTTTTATCAACATATATATCAACTATTTGGCAGATTGTAAATGGATATTTTAATAATTTATTTCCCTTTGCCCTATGCAAACACGATGAATTATGCCATTACTATTGTGTCAAATATTTGCAGCAGATTAACCTTTACCTAGGTCTTCGGATTAAAAAAAAAAGTTGAAGAGGCAAGCGAAAAAAAAAATTGTTTTCTGAAAACAGGAAAATTCTCGAGCGAGCGAAGAGCGAAGGATAAAAAATACATTCACATCAATTCTTATATAAAGAAAAAAATCTATGTACAAACGAGCAATAATATATTTATGAGTTACATACTTTTCAAATAAAAATGCACTAAAATTAGGTTTCAGCACTAAAACTTTAAAATGTAGAACACAAGTCTAAAGCTAGTGTCACCTTTGTATACTAACACATAATGACAAACAGTCGGACAAAGGCCATGCATACAATCCATTGTCGCTACCTTATTTTAAAAGGGGCATATCGATGGCTACTACGGTATTTTATTTTTCTTAAATAAATTTATACATTACAAAGAACTTATTTGATGTTTCTGAAATACATGGAAATAGCTGTTTAACATGTTCCGTCAAATATGTATTTTAATACTTATAAAACATTGTCCCTGTGACACTTTTAGAACCTGCCTTTAATAATTTTATGTTTATTTTTTGTTCACTTAAAATTGTGTTATAGGAAAAATGTGCCTACATATAGGGAAATACCGTCCATATGCCCATTTAATGGAGAAAATGCATAAAAAATCTTACGTCATGTTTCCCGATGTTGTTTGAAATTGAACATGCTTCAACGGTATCTGCTGATAGTTGCATGTTCGAACGTGAACACACATATTCAAATAAGTCACTGAACGTAGCAGATGTGTTAGTATTAATAAGAGTTGGATGCAGCAACGTTTCACCTTAATTTGTAACAACGGTCACGACAGCGAAACATGTGCTGCTCATTCCGGAAGCTATTTTTCTGGTCGTCTCGATCGAATTTGTGAGCGTCTGCAGTTTTCGGTTAAAAAGGTTACGAAACACCATATTTGGCATTCATATTCAGCGTCAAAATCGTTTCTGCGAGATTGTGTTTGTTTTTTTACAAATAAAAAAAAAAACAAACATGCGCTATGGTTACAGAAGGCCACAAAAATGAGTGCGAGCGGTATTTTTTTTTCCATTTTGAAAAAAATAGGTGCGGCAAATCCGACGACCCACAAATCAATTTGGAGTGGCTTTAAGTTATTTTAAAACTGTGTTTCTGTTTTTATTTCGTGGCGCTTACTATTTAGATTAAATTAACAAAACACAAACTTTGGGCATGTTCTGAAATTTATCAGACTTAAGCAAACATAAGTCTCATATAAGTGTGATTATAACCAAGGGTACGTAGTAAAGAGGGGTATATTGGAATAGCCTCGGATGTTGGTTCGTGTAACTGTCTGTCTGTCCATGGACAAAAACTTGTCCAGAGGCATTCTCCTTTATTTTGCAGCAATAACAACGTTCAAACTTGCAGATATTGTTCCTTATTTTATGAAGTTATGCGTGTGCAATTTTTATTGTCCTACGTTTGAAATTACAAACGTTTTGCCAGTTTTTTTTACTTTCTGTAGCTTTATTATTGTTACTACAGGCTTTGTTAGCAAAAATATATAAACATCTCTGTGACTGTCACATCCAATTGTGTGTTACATTTTCTCTCTACTTAGTTTTATCAAATCATGAACCTGGGGTCATAAAACTGGCCACAACCAGGGGTTCAAATTATGTACCTAGACTTAAATAGCAAAATAACCTTAACACATATTCTGCTCTGAAACTACTATGCCATAAGGTTTAATATTTCGTATGTGACATTGTATTGTGGTTCTGTACAAATTAAGTTTAAAAAAATGCCCTTGGGGTCAAAACTGGCCACGCCCTACGATTCTAATTTTTTATTTTTTACAACTTGCTACATATTGAGTTTATTTCGTCACTTAATTGTGATGAGTTCTTATTGATAATGAATTAAAAAATAAGTGTGTTATTAAAAATTATACATAGTATTTGATGGTACAAACATTGTAAGGACATGATTCATGTTAAAATAACCTATTTAACTACATATGTATGTACATGGATGATTAATTATTCTTCATAAACATTACATGCAATGTGATTGATTGTGGGAACATGTCTATTTCCTTATGATGGTTTCAAAATTAACTTTGAGTTAAAAGTACACATAAGTCAACCCATTCCTTGACATATAAGTCAACCCATTCCTTATCAATCGATTGAAACAAATTATTTGTTTAAGTTAGTGACAGGGCAGTTATTTGATATATTGTTGAGGCAGGCACAAAATAAATATGTTGTTTGTTTTCCCTCTTTTGGCCCATGCGGATGAAATTGCCCTGTCTTTTGACAGATTCCAATGAATTTTTATGTAATGGCCAAGCTCAGACAAAAATCTTAAGACTTTAGGGCTTGTCCTTTTATTACTTAAATAATAATGATGTGTGAAGTTTTTATTGAAGAGATTTTTTCAAAAACTACAGGACGTGTTTGTACCGTAAAAATTAGGAAATTCTGTAAACATGTTCAGGAACATGTGTGATGTTTCTTTAGTCAAGTCAAGTCAAATTTATTTTGTAAATAAAGGCCTCCGACCCAAAATACATAGTTATACATTATGACTAACTACAAGATCTTAACAGAGTTGTGTCTAGAACATGTTTATACAAATATATACGGGTTGTGTTAATATAATATAATAATGTACCTGATTAATTTATTGATATTTGTTAGATCTTAACATAGTTGTGCTTAGAACATATCCACACACACGCACACACAAACACAACAACAACACAAACAGAACATATGCGTTGTTAATATACTGGTATCGAAAGTATTTGATTTAGTTATTGATATTTTTCAGTAGATGATATTCATATATACATAAAAAAAATTAAAAAAAAAGCTTCATCCTTAGAGCTCATTAAGTTATAAAAATCTAGTGCAAGTTGATCTGTATTTGAGACTTCAACTGACCCAGTTTATTCTTAAATCATGCTTGTTGTTTAAAAGTCAGTATTGTGGTTTTGAAAGGTCAGTGGTGTTTGTCCAGTTCTGATTGGAGGCTAGATGATATACTGTAACTACTTAACTGCACTATTTATATATTAGTCATTGTGGGACTATTGATGGATGACTTGATAATGAACTTAACCTTTGTTAGCTCCTGTTTTGTGGTTAGTTCTTAGTATGTCACTCATTTTCAAACATGTGTAATCCAAAATTTGTAAGCAAAACTTAAAGGTGAATTATTGCATTGATGCATGTTGAGGAGTAAATGTCGATTTGATATAAATTTAAGCATTTTTATATCGAAAAGGAAATATGTATATGTTTGTTCATTTTGAGAATAATTTATTAAAATAATTGGATTATAATTTCCCTATTTGAGTCATTGGGAATTTAAGTGTGTGTGAGCTCGGTATATTTATTTAAACAAACTTGACATTTTATAATTAATGGAAATTTAATAATTGAAACTGTGATATGAAACATAAATATTTACTTAAATTTCTCTTCAATCTCTGCATTGAAAAAAGTCACATTATAATTGACGCCTTCAAAGTAAAATGATTTACGTAAGCGTTTTTAATGTCAGACCTAACCTGAAGTTAGCTATGGAAGGGGATGTTTAAGCCTCTACAAAGTTTGTCCCTTTCTTTTCAACTGTTTTTTTAGCTGTTGGGTGAAACACGCTCAAAATTGCACTTAATTTTACCTTAATTTGTTGATTATCTTTAAGGAAATTGTTTGGATGCAATCGGTTTTGTCAGAATAATTGCCCCTTACTGTATCTGTTTAAGCTCATCTATTAAAAAAAATATATGAGCTATTGTCATCACCTGAGCGTCGGCGTCTGCGTCCGGTTAAGTTTTGTGTTTAGGTCCACTTTTCTCATAAAGTATCAAAGCTATTGCAATTATACTTGCAACACTTACTAACTATCATAAGGGGTCTGTGCAGGCAAAGTTATGTAACTCTGACTGGCATTTTGACAGAATTATGGCCCCTTTTATACTTAGAAAATTGAAAATTTGGTTTAGTTTTGTGTTTAGGTCCACTTTATTCCTAAAGTATCAAAGCTTTCATACTTACAACACTTACTAAAGATCATAAGGGGACTGTGCAGGCGAAGTTATGTAACTCTGACTGGCATTTTGACAGAATAATGGCCCCTTTTATACTTAGAAAATTGAAAATTTGGTTAAGTTTTGTGTTTTGGTCCATTTAACTCCTAAAAAATCATAGCTATAGCTTTAAGACTTGAAACACTTGCTAACTATCATAAGGGGACTTCGCAGGCAAAGTTATGTAACTCTGATTGGCATTTTTACAGAATTATGGCCCTTTTTTGACTAAGTAACTTTGAACATTTGGTTAAATTTTGTGTTTAGATCCACTTTACTTCTTAAGTATCAAGGCTATTGCTTTCAAACTTCAAATACTTTCTTACTATTATGAGGTTACTGTACCTGGCAACTTGAATTTGACCTTGACCTTTGAATGACCTTAGCTGTCAAGGTCAAAGTATTCAACTTTGCTAAAATTGCCATAACTTCTTTATTTATGATCAGATTTGTTTCATACTNTTTATATTTATCATTTGGCAGGTACGGATCATTTTCACAAGGGAAGTAATACTTTTCAAAGGGATATAATCACATTTGTTTTTTAAATTCAAAGCGGTTCAGTAGGGGGCATTGTGTTTCTGACAAACACATCTCTTGTTTATTTATTGTTTTAAGGTCGTTGAACAATTGGTATTAATAAACATATAACACACTCATCTCCCTGTTTACATTTAATTTTGATGCATTTGTCCCAGAGCAGTAAAAAATTGGTTCTTAATTTAGGATAATTCATCAAATGTCTGTTAAAGATGAAATGAAATGCTCTGTCATATTGTTTTGCAGATACAAAAGCAATTATGCAATGAAAGAAATTATTATTGTTTTCCTTTATAATAAATTATGCACTTCTTCAACAGATAATTGTTATTTGTGAGGCAAATGTATTGAAATAACCTGGCCCTTTATCATCCTACATTAATTGGCATAAATATATCATCTGGGCAAGCAGAAATTAACATTTCTATTTAATGCAAACTACAAAAGCTTGTAATGCACAATCATCATTGTTAAAGTGGTATGTTCTATACTTGTCATCTGTCAAACATGAAACACTTTAGGGGCGGAATAAGCAGACTATATAAGGAGTCATTTCTCTGTAATGTATTACACCATTTACAATCATTTATAGCAAAAATCTATAAACACTGTATAATGTCTGTATTATGAGATTTTGGAATAAGACATCAATCTTGGAATGGAAATCATTTTGGTTATTTTCTTGAAAAAAAAAGTGTTCATGTTTTGAATGCATTTTTTGTTATATTTTTTAGTATAATTAGCACTTTTCTATGACTTTTTCATTAACAGTGATTGTATTTTTTCCATTTTTCCTTTTTGTTCTTCTTTGTTCATGCACATATGGCCATGTTTTCATTTTTTGAGAATTAAAAAAAAAACCAATTAAACATCCAGTTTTGTAGTAAAATCCATTTAAATAATGCAATTATATATGCAAATGTCTATTTTACTCTTAGTTTGTCAAAATTAATCAATACAACTAGTAAAACTCCTTATGTATTGTTGCAAAAACACAGTTTATTCCAAGATTGATGTCTTGTATCAACTTCACATAACAGTGTGTTAATAATAATGAATGAATTAATGCTAATTTTTTGTCTGTTCTTTCAGTAAAACAATTATGCATGCCGGCACCAAGTTCAGTTCAGGGGAAGCAGCAAAGGCCTTAGAAGACATGCTGCAAAAGGAGGAGAGTGCTGATAAACCTTCCGTAAAGCACCTTTCTGATGTGACCAACTATGACATGCCTTCAAAGGACTCAGATTCTGATCATGCAAAACAAGTCAAACAGAAGAAAGCAGGTTCAAAGAAGCAGTCTGAAGCGATACAAGAAAACCAGTCAAAGAAGAGGACATTGGCCGATGATAGCCAGTCTGGTCAGCCCGAGAAGAAAAAGAAGGGTGACCAGTCTGAGTCTTGCAGACGTAAACTTTTTCCCCAGGTCAAGGGCCAGCAGCAGCTGACCAATTTTTTCAGGGTTTAGCACAAACGTTGGCAGATCTAGGTATAATATATAGTTCCCAGAGGGTTCAGTGCCATACATATAGGATCTGACATGAGTTGTCATATCATACCATATTTAATTAAACGAGTTCAGGAATTGTGTTAGTAAGCGAGCCTTTGGCGAGCTTACTAACGAAATTCCTGGATGATGATATGATATGACAACGAGTGTTAGATCTTTTTTATCACTTGCTTTTAAACTAAACAAAATACATCTTAATTGACCAAACAAATGCTGATCTAAAAGTAGTTTACTATCGTGACGTCATTTCATGTTGACGACGTCATTTCACCAAAATAAAGCCATGCGATTGGCTAGTTATTGATTCTGTAGCCAATGAAAACGCTTAAAAATGTTGTATTACACATGTGTAATATAAAAAATACGTAATGTCTGTATTGCATTGAAAACAATGTATAGCATGTGATAAAATGGTATCTGATATAGAAATGATAACCATGTACAGCACTCTCAAACCTTGAGTATCATAAATGGATGTAATGTAGAATTGTCTACTGTTCATGTAATGAGTATTTTGTTGTTGTACAGTGTTTGTATTTTAGAACATGTGCCAATGCTTTTTCATAGCGATTAAATATTATATCACCATTTGCATGAACACATAAAGAACAGAAATTTACGAAGAGGAATTTGCCAATTTTTTAAACAAACCTCAGCTCACATATTTGGAAATTACAATATTAAAATAATTGTCATAGATTCTAAAATGGTAGATTATATTTAAGCAAGTCAACAACGCTTGTTGCTATAGAATACATTTATTTGAATCATCATTAATCAAAAAAGATATAATAACGTGTTTGTTTAATCGGGAAATAAGTGAGTATAACTTTTAATTTTATCCAGTGTTAGAGATTTTGATTTGCTCCCGAGGGTCCCACATTCAAATCCTGGCAAAGGATTTTTTATTCCAATATTATAGCTTTTTAGCTCACCTGATTGCTCAGGTGAGCTTTTGGGATCGGTTTTTGTCCGTCGTCTGTCCGTCCGTCCACATTTGTTTGTAAAAACTCTAGAGGCCACATTTTTTGTTCGATCTTCATGAAACTTGGTCAGAAGATTTGTCACAATGATACCTCGATCGAGTTCGAAACTGGGTCATGCTGGGTCAAAAACTAGGTCACTAGGTCAAAAACAAGAAAGACCTTTTAAACACGGTAGAAGTCAAATTTCATGCCCAATCTTCATGTTACTTTGTCAAAATGTTTGTCTTGATGATATTTTGGTTGAGTTCAAAAGTGGTTCCGGTCCGTTGAAAAACATGTCCCCAGTGGGCGGGGCAGTTTTCCCAATTTGGCTATAGAGAAATCGTGTAAACACTCTAGAGGCCACTTTTATTGTCCAATCTTTATGAAACTTGGTCAAAATATTTGTCTCAATGAAACCTCGATCATGTTCGAAACTGGGTCATGCTGGGTCAAAAACTAGGTCACTTGGTAAAAAAAAGAAAAACCTTGTAAACACTGTAGAAGTCACATTTCATGCCCAATCTTCATGTAACTTTGTCAAAATGTTTGTCTTAATGATATGTTGGTTGAGTTCAAAAGTGGTTCCGGTCCGTTGAAAAACATGGCCGCAAGTGGGCGTGGCAGTTTTCCATATTTGGCTATAGAGAAACCTTGTAAACACTCAAGAGGCCATATTTCTTGTCCGATCTTCATGAAACTTGGTCAGAAAATTTGTTCCAAATATACCTCGATCGAGTTCGAAACTGGGTCATGCTGGGTCAAAAACTAGGTCAGTACGTAACAAAAAAGAAAAACCTTGTAAACACTATAGAAGTCGCATTTCATGCCCAATCTACATGTTAATTTGTCAAAATATTTGTCTTATAATGATAAGTTGGTTGAGTTCAAAAGTGGTTCCGGTCCGTTGAAAAACATGGCCGCCAGTGGGCGGGGCAGTTTTCCATTTTTGCTAAACCTTGTCAACACTCTAGAAGTCACAATTTTTGCCTAATCATCATGAAACTTGGTCAAAGATTGGTTTTATTGATATCTCAGACGAGTTCGAAAATGGTCCAGATCGGTAAAAAAACATAGCCACCAGTGGGCGGGGCAGTTTTCTTGGCTTTATTGATATCTCGGACAAGTTGGAAAATGGCTCAGATTGGTGAAAAAACACACTTTTTAGCTAACCTGATTGCTCAGGTGAGGTTTTAGGATCGGTCTTTTTCCGTCCACATTTGGTTTGTTAACACTCTAGCATTCACATTTCTCAAGCATTCTTTATCAAAGTTGGTGAGAAGCTATATGGCCACAAGATCTCAGTCAAGTTTGATAATGAGCAAAATCGCATAATAAATGTCAGAATTATTGCCCTTAGATTATCAAATTTTTCATCATATCATACAAAATCCCTGTAAACACTCTAGAGGTCACACTTTTGTTTCAGATTTTATAAATATTAGTAATAATATTTATTTTTGTAAGCAAAGTTTGATGTTTAGTCATGAGGGGTCAAAATATAGGTCACCAGGTCAAATCTTACAAAAACCTCTTAAACACTCCATACGCCAGAGTTTTGGTTCAATAATGAGGAAACTTGACAAGAATGTTTGTCTGGACAGTATAATATCTAGGCCAAGATTGACGTTTGGTAATGAGGGGATAAAATCTAGGTCATGGGGTCTCATCTTACAAAAACCTTGTAAACACACTAGAGGCCATAGTTTTGATCCAATAATGATGATACTTGACCAGAATGTTTTCTTGATGATATCTTGGCAAAGTTTGACATTGGGTCATGTGGGGTCCAAATCTTGGTCACGAGGTCCAAATTTCCAAAAACCTTGTAAACACTCAAGTACCCATAATTTTTTATTCAATAATGATGATACTTTAGGAGGAAGTTTGTTAGGGCAATATTTAGGCAAAGTTTAATATTTGGGTCATGTGGAGTCAAAATCTAGGTCACCAGGTCAAAGCTTGAAAAACCTTGTCTATCTTAAACCACAAAGAGTTTGACATTGGGTCATGTGGGGTCTAAATCTTGGTCACGAGGTCCAAATCTTCCAAAAACCTTGTAAACACTCAAGTGCCCATATTTTTTTTGATTCAATAATGATGATACTTTAGGAGGAAGTTTGTTAGGGCAATATTTAGGCAAAGTTTAACATTTGGGTCATGTGGGGTCAAAATCTAGGTCACCAGGTCAAAGCTTGAAAAACCTTGTTTATCTTAAACCAAAAAGCACGCAGCTTTGATATTTGATATGTGACAAAGATTGTACAACTCATTCCACTGGGTTAGCTCATTTTACAGGTGAGCAATCTAGGGCCATCTTGGCCCTCTTGTTTATAAAATACATTTAATAAAATTAAAAAGAAAACAAAGTAGAATGTATGTGAACAAGTATCTTAAAGTGCTTGAAATTTAGAAAATAAACAACCATATGTTTTTTTTTGCTGTGCATTTTTAGGTGAGCTGTTGTGGTTATCCTATGTCCTTCGTCCTTCGATGTGTATCGTGAATTGTTCATTGTGTTGTCAACTTCTAGCTGGCTATTGCTCTTGAGGCCACATTTTTCATCCAATCTTGATGAAACCTTATCTTGAAATTAAATACTATAGAGACGTTTGAATCTGGGTCATTGCGTCCAAAAAGTATATCACGAATTTAAATATAAGAAAAACATTGCTACCAGTCTAGAAGCCACAAGTATGATCAATGATGAAAACAATTGTCAGAATATTTACCTTGAGAAAGTCCAAGATTTCGAATCTGGGTAAAGATGTCCGAAAACTAGGTTACTAAGTCAAATCGTAAAAGAATCTTGATACCACTCTATAGAGGCCTCATTTATGACTCGATCTTTGATGAAACCTGTTCAGAATGTTTATCTTAACAATATTAAGGTTGAGTTCTAATCTGGGTCACGTTTGTCCAGAAACTAGGTAACCAGGTCAAATATTAGAAAAACCTTGTAACAACTGTAGTAGCCGCATGTATGACTAAACCTTGATGAAACTTTGTCAGAATGTTTATCTTGACAAAATCTAAGTTCAGTTCGAATCTGGGTCACTGAAGTCCAAAAACTAGGTCACCAGGTCAAATCTTGGAAAGTCATTTTTACCACTCTAGAAGCCGCATGTATGACTTAACCATGATAAAACTTGGTCAGAATGTTAATCTTGACAATATATCTAGGACAAGTTTGAATCTGGGTCATTTGCGTCCAGAAACTAGTTGTCCAGGTCGAATCTTTGAATAGCCTTGTTATCACTGCAGAGGCCACATGTATGACTCAATATTGATGAGACTACGTGAGAATTATTATCTAAAACATATCTAGATGTAATATTTTTTTACCTCTTTAGTCGACACATATATGACTCAATCTTGATGAAATTTTGTCAGAATGTTTATGTTGATAATATTTAGGCCGAATTAGCATCTAGTAAAGTGGGGTCAAAAACTAAGTCTTTGTCAATTGGTGAGCGCTTCAGGAATATCATGGCCCTCTTGTCATATTTTATTCCATATATCTGTTTGGTGATGTAGTCCTCCTTGTAAAAAGCTCTAAATATTATCTTATAGGTTTGGAAACATGTTATTAGTTTGCATATCTATTTATTTATGTTTTTACTTAGTTTAGACATAATTCAAATTATGACACATTTGCATGGTCTTAAATAGACAAAATGTAACTTTGGTAATTAAAAAAAAATGAATCAATTTTATATTGCAATCTATACTCGCAGATAACGTGATGTTCTACATGTCATCATAATTTTACATGTTTATGCTTACTGGAATTGCAATAAAATGTTTATTGTTTTATTTGTATTAAATATATTACATACAGATATCACATGCTAATGTACATATTGAATGAATGTGTACCCTTTAAAGAAGCTGATTAATTGTTTAATCGGTAAATATCTGCCGTAGTAATAAATTAGTAGTGCAATAGCAGGAGCGTGAAAAATAGACCTATGCGAAAATTAGTGATCTCATAGTACAGGTAATTTTCATTACAATCACACTGGCAAAACAGTAATTATACACACAATTGTGAAAGTGAGAATTTTTTGTACCAATATATGCATTTTTGTTTCAATTACTTCAAATCATATTGAATTATATAAATGAAAATCTATATATAGATACTGAATAACGTGACCTTGGTTGAGGCTTTATATAGATTGGGTGGGATCTAGGTCACTGATTTGAAAATTTCCATTTTGTAACTCGAAAAAGGAATTTTTCTCTAATATTTGTCCTCTTGTATTCAAACAATTTGTTTTAGAGTGTAAGAAAATGTTAGTGGTCTGTCCTCTAGAGCTCTTGTTGTTTTAGAAACAAATATGTTAACTAAAACATAAAATCATTCCCTTTTAGCCCATTTCTTTCAAATGTTTGTCATAGTTTTGTTACAAGCCCATGGTTTATTTGTCAATGTTATGACAGTGCTTGATTAAATTTATGTCAGTATGCCTGTTGTAAGATGAAAACATAACACTTTTATAGCCCGCATTATAAAGTTGCAAAACAGACATCAAGATATGTGGATGCGCTTCAGATTTTAATGTGATATTTATTTTATTAATTAAGCACTATATTTATCATTTTTTGGCAAACATTAATGGTTTTTTTTATTACTTCGTCTTACAGAGATTTATGTATTAATAAATAAGTAATATTATGGTCTGTTTAATTGCATTACATTTTGGGCGTCTATTTTGCATTTTAAAGTATTTTATATTTGTCTAATTTTAATGACAGATACACAATTATTGTTGACACACATTATATTTTATTTTTTTTTTGATAATAAAACACGACAGTATAGATATGCACGATTAAACATAAACATAATTATTATTATTTGTTACAGTTAGTGGCTGGCTGCATTGTAATTATTAACTATGTCAAAAACAACAGCATTGTTCAGCCTTAATCTTATAACTTGTTACATAGTAGAACTGCTATGTTAGTGTAAAAACATATGACAGGAAGCTCTGTGTACCTCTTTGGCAATATATATTGCAGTCAATATGTAAATTTTACGCTTATAATTACGCTTATATTGCACTAATTATTCACTCCTTTACATTATATCGTTTTGTACCATGAAAAAGCTATTTTATTATGCGTGAAAATTACCACTGTTTAAAAATATTTACATTTGGCAATGTTTCATTCATTTTAACCAGGTGTTGTTGGTCATAACGTTTCTTGCATTTATCCTGATTTATTTTTATTACTATCAAATTAGGCTCATTCTTGAGATAATGATGCATACACATTGTACATAACAACTATGTTGATTTGATATATAGGGAATAATATTTAAGGAATGATTGAATATAATAGCTGTGACTCTGCATGTTAACGGTAATTTTGTGTGATGTTTGATGTGTTAATTATGACGCCATGAGCACTTGCACTTAATTGTTTTGAAATACACATTTTGCCGTTTTCGTTGCTATTAATGTCAAAAATGGAATACATCTTGGCATCAAATTGTTATTTTGTGTGTTGAATCTGATTCATTTCTGCTTAAAATTATGACTTCATGCTTGATTCTGAGTAATATGACAAACCGCCAAACATTTACTGTAAAAATACCTACTGACCTGATAGACAAAATTATATCAGGCACCCGTGTATCAGGTTGATATCAGTTTAATGGTATGATATATATGATTATTTATTTTATTTATTGCTTTATTATTTCAATGCATTCAAAGAATGTTTAACAAACGCGTTTGTGGTTTTGTATTTCAATAAAACAGTTTAAACATTAATATACATATTCTTTTATAGATGTTTTAGAATTAACAAGTGAATTGTATATCAACATTTAATAATATATATATTTATTTTACCATATTAAAATGGATTCAAATAAAGATGTGTTATTTTTTAATAATTTAGAAAGGAAATTGTCTTGCGGAATGACTGACTTACAAGGGGTTCGAAACGGAATGGGATAATAATATCTGAATAAGCTGATCCAACAACCTTAGCCGAAAACAACGCACGTCTTCTACCCTAACTTGTTAGCAAGATGGTCCTACGTACGTAACGATAAATGAAATAAAGCCGATGTCAACACCTCTTCATTCTTCTGGTGACTTTTAAAATCAGAAGGGGCAGTGTGGTCTTCATCATGGCCAGAGCTCATATCGTCAGTTGTTTACAAAAGCTTACACAATTTAATTGTAATGCTATTTATTTAAAAAAAAACACTCACGAGTGTCTTATTGCTAGTTCAAGAAAAAAACTGTTGCTCATATTCATGCACTTTCGACTTGACAAGAATGTAACGCAAACCAGATGGCACATAAGAGAAAAGTGCATGTTGTTTGGCTCACCATAAATCATGTTTGAATTTCAGACCCTTTTAAATGTCATGTGTCAGCAGTTGTTCTGTTTTAATCGTAAAACACGATTGCTATTCATGGGAAGGTACTTCAGTTCAGTGGCATAAAACTCAGATGCTTACTGTTATTTGAAAAGGATGTTTTGCTTAAGTCGTCTTCAGACATTGCCATGTGTTATAAGTATGTTTCTGCTTTTCATTCGTAACAAACTCTTCGTGCAAACCAGTGTACTGTAAAACGCGACTTACTGTAACTTCTATTGTGTATATTTAAAAAATCATTAATGGGACACGATAGATGCCAAACTTTTGCAGTATGCCAATACCGCTCATGCATGTCTGCCGGAGCGTTATGTTAGGTCACTGACTAAGGCTTATAGCACCAACACAGCGATATACACGATTGAGCTCACAGTCCTGAATAATGTCTTATAAACCAAATTTTCTACACATTTGAAAGTCCTTGTTATCAGACTGGGGTATTTCTGGCGGGCTGGTGTGCCGGTCGATAAAGCATACATCTCTTAATTGCAAATATGTTCATATTGAACATAACTAGCAAACGTAATGGCCATTGTCAAAAATGGAACTTCTAAGAAACAATATATAAAGAAAAAAAAATCACGGTCATCGACTAAATCTTACTTCCAGTTTTCCGACGTAAACATTTTACTTAAATAATAAATGATGCAATTCAAAGCAATTATAAGTAAGTGATTAATGAACTGGCAGAAAGGACAACAACATAAGAAAATATTGGTTAGAACATTATTTATAGTATGTGTTGACTAGCGAAGATTGAAAGGTAGAAATGACTTTGCTGTTTTTGTAACCATGGTTCTAAGTAAGAATAATGAAACAAACGAGACGCCATGGACGTCACAGGGAGAGCTAGCCAAATGACACAATTCATAATCTAACAATGATCTTTCATTCATTCTATGCNAGGAAATTGTCTTGCGGAATGACTGACTTACAAGGGGTTCGAAACGGAATGGGATAATAATATCTGAATAAGCTGATCCAACAACCTTAGCCGAAAACAACGCACGTCTTCTACCCTAACTTGTTAGCAAGATGGTCCTACGTACGTAACGATAAATGAAATAAAGCCGATGTCAACACCTCTTCATTCTTCTGGTGACTTTTAAAATCAGAAGGGGCAGTGTGGTCTTCATCATGGCCAGAGCTCATATCGTCAGTTGTTTACAAAAGCTTACACAATTTAATTGTAATGCTATTTATTTAAAAAAAAACACTCACGAGTGTCTTATTGCTAGTTCAAGAAAAAAACTGTTGCTCATATTCATGCACTTTCGACTTGACAAGAATGTAACGCAAACCAGATGGCACATAAGAGAAAAGTGCATGTTGTTTGGCTCACCATAAATCATGTTTGAATTTCAGACCCTTTTAAATGTCATGTGTCAGCAGTTGTTCTGTTTTAATCGTAAAACACGATTGCTATTCATGGGAAGGTACTTCAGTTCAGTGGCATAAAACTCAGATGCTTACTGTTATTTGAAAAGGATGTTTTGCTTAAGTCGTCTTCAGACATTGCCATGTGTTATAAGTATGTTTCTGCTTTTCATTCGTAACAAACTCTTCGTGCAAACCAGTGTACTGTAAAACGCGACTTACTGTAACTTCTATTGTGTATATTTAAAAAATCATTAATGGGACACGATAGATGCCAAACTTTTGCAGTATGCCAATACCGCTCATGCATGTCTGCCGGAGCGTTATGTTAGGTCACTGACTAAGGCTTATAGCACCAACACAGCGATATACACGATTGAGCTCACAGTCCTGAATAATGTCTTATAAACCAAATTTTCTACACATTTGAAAGTCCTTGTTATCAGACTGGGGTATTTCTGGCGGGCTGGTGTGCCGGTCGATAAAGCATACATCTCTTAATTGCAAATATGTTCATATTGAACATAACTAGCAAACGTAATGGCCATTGTCAAAAATGGAACTTCTAAGAAACAATATATAAAGAAAAAAAAATCACGGTCATCGACTAAATCTTACTTCCAGTTTTCCGACGTAAACATTTTACTTAAATAATAAATGATGCAATTCAAAGCAATTATAAGTAAGTGATTAATGAACTGGCAGAAAGGACAACAACATAAGAAAATATTGGTTAGAACATTATTTATAGTATGTGTTGACTAGCGAAGATTGAAAGGTAGAAATGACTTTGCTGTTTTTGTAACCATGGTTCTAAGTAAGAATAATGAAACAAACGAGACGCCATGGACGTCACAGGGAGAGCTAGCCAAATGACACAATTCATAATCTAACAATGATCTTTCATTCATTCTATGCATTTTGGGCCGCTAGACTTTGTTTACAAAAAAGAAACTGTGTTCTTCAAAACGCTGGGTGCTTGAACATATTTAACGGCATGCTGAGCCTTTACTTATATGTAGCCTAAACTACAATATGAACTTGAAGATAAAATTAAGGATATACAATAATAAAACAGACAAATTATTGTAGGCATGGAAATAACATTTGTTGAATGTTCATGGACTTTAATTTCCTTACATGAGAAACAACTTTCCTGCTGCGGAAACGTTTGGACGATTAATGCTTTGAGTGCTGACACGTTGTCATTCAGCATGTTCACATCGATGTCCGGAATAGTCGGACTATTGACTAAGTTATACAATCCATTTAACTCATTATACAATATCAACGAGAAAGTATGAACATAACTCGATGATGTATTAAGCACGATTAGCTACTACATTAGCAATGTATCTTGTGTCGATAACGTATTTAGCACGATCAGCTACTAAATAAGCAGTGTATTTTGCGTCGATGAAGTATTAAGCACGATAAGCTATTACATTAGCAGTGTATCTTGTGTCGATAACGTACTGAGCACGATTAACTACTATATAAGCAGTGTATCTTGCGTCGATGAAGTATTGAGCACGATTAGCTACTGCATTAGCAGTGTATCTTGCGTCGATGAAGTATTGAGCACGATAAGCCACTTCTTTAGCCGTGTATCTTGCTTCGACGAAGTATTGAGCACGATTAGCTACTACATTAGCAGTGTATCTTGCGTCGATAAAGTATTGAGCACGATACGCTACTACTTTAGCATTGCATCTTGCACCGGAAGCTGCATTTTCTCTTATTTAACACACGGTTTTGGCAGCCAAAATACCAATAGTAATATCTGAAATTGATTTAATGCCAAAAACGTGTATAACGCCGCTAAACGATTACGTAAGTTTGGACGTTTCTGTAGTTTTCGTTGAATCTGCCGATATTGACTCACACGGATCAATAACTATGACTCAAAATTGTATAGATATTTTTGTGGTAATAGCGAATTAATGATACTACTTTTCAACCAGGACTCCCTCGATTCGATTCACGCATGTTTAGTGTTTAGTGTTTAGTTTCAAAAGTGCATGCTTGCTTTGTAAAATGCTTTAAACTGTGAAAAACTCGACAAACGTCGCGTTTTAAATACGCAACGACAGACGTAACTTTGTGGCGCCACACATTTTGCGATATTTATATGTTGATATATTTTGTAGTTTGAAGTTATGACATGAAGTTGTCAACTTTTGAACCTGAAAGATCAAACATTATGATAATTATGACTGTACAAAGAAACCCGAAAGTAAAAGGATTAAATCAATACAGACAGTCTACATAATTGTTGTTGTTATTTTGATTGATTGTACAAAATATCGCTAATTGCAATAGTTTATAAATAGTTTTAAATAGTTTAAGTGGCTTTTGGAATGTACATACTTGTTACTGACGTTGTCTGTATGTTGGTCCTTAATTATCGTTGTGCACATTATAAGAAATGTATGTTATACATATCTATCTAGCAAACCGCTTTACAGATTTCACAAAACTGCATATAGCTATTCATGAATCATATTACAAAATTATGCCTATTTTAGCTTAAAAATTTATTAGAACAAATGTTGTTAAAATATTGTTTTATAAAATGTTTTTCTTTGTTTTTGGTGTATAACAACAAATACCAACTCTTTTTGTCTTACTGAAGAGGAAAATAACAGTTGGAAAATTTCCATTGACTACACATTCTTAGATTGATTTTTTTTATCGCATGCCGACAGTTTGTTGAAATGACATCATTTTATCTTTTTGTTAATACCTAACATTAATTATTATTTTGAAACAAGAAGAATGTCATTTTCCTTAAAAATAATAATAAAAAAACGAACTTACAGTCATTATCATTTCAAACTTAAGGAAATTGTTCAGTAAAATTATGAATAGCTCACCAAATAACTAATGCATGAACTCTTTCATAACACTTTGTATGAAATGTCAACTCGTGTCGGATCCTTTATATAAACACGATATAAATGAATGAACTTTAGGATTATCAAGAATTGTTTTCGGTATTCTTTGTCAATTTATTCAAATGCACAGGAAACCACATTTGGCGTTTGTTTAATGTCAACAAAACATTTCTAATGAAAAACTAATTCCTAGCAATAATTTATGACACATTAGCATGTGACAGACAATACATTTTGCACACTCACTGAAAGATAACATTCCAACAAACTTTAAGGTAATAAATCAAGACATAGACACGTACTCCAGAAACAACTGGTACTGCTGTAATAAATAGCAGGATTGTGTAGTTAATATAGTAATAAGTTGAATGTGTTATGTCCATGAACCCGACCGTTAATGCTCCACTAGTTTTTCATTGTTCGAGCTTAAAATGCAAATGTTTACACTATCAAACTGATTAAAAAGTCATTAAAAGAAATTACATAGACGATAATTTTAAGTCGAATTGAAACTTTGCTTGTTTGAAAAGAAATATACGTAATGTATCATATATACAATGTAAATAAACTTGCTACTTTTAATGATAATTCTGCACTTAAAAGGACTTGCTCACGTTTTGGTAAATTGACAAAATTGAAAAAAATATTTTAGATCTGCACATTTTTGTTCTAATTATGATATTTGCGAGGAAACAGTTCAACTAAACATTAACCATGCTCTAAAATATCCATTATGTACATCTTTTGACGATCTTATAACCTGAAAATTAAAAAGCGTTACAAACGCGAAACGATTGAATAATTTGGAGAGTTCTGTTGTAATCGTTTTATTTTGTGACATTGCAAGGATTACTAAACTTTTACTCCAAGGGTCAGTGGTTCGAGTCCCGGTGTGGATTACTTTTTTTCTTTCTTTACTTTTATTCTTGCTTTATACTGGAGCTATTTAGTTGCGATGTCTAAATTTATCAGTTTAAAGCATTAAATAACAAACTTCAAAACATGCCATAATCTGCGAACAAGTCCCTTTAACAAGATTCTTGAAGAACGATAATGATTTTATTCTACGCTATATGTTTAAACATATTTTTTATATGTTTAATGATGGAAACTTAAATTTCTTTGAATAATTCAACAAACATTTCTGTATAATCACAACCGAAGGCCGAAATCCACCCCCATCGCTGGTCACTATAATGTCTTTTGGTCCGAAAGTGGTGGTTTTATATTTAGAATACCGAACATTTTAACCATGCGTGTCATCCCGTGTGTAACAGCAGAAACCATTGAACACTATACATTGTTGAACTCCAAGTAATAAGAAATATACCTATTTGGTTATGAGGTAGAGCAACTTATTGACTTATACATTTTCACAGAAAATAAACACGTTATTAAGATTATAAAATATTTGAAATGGTATAAATAATTTAAATTACATTAAGGTTTTAACAAAGGTGAGACCTAGCGATTCTACGAAATAGCGAAGTGTGTGTTCACAACATGGTATCATGGAGCGATGTAAACAACCGCGAAAGACTTGACTCCCTTAGTTATTCCCAATAAGTCAATATATAGAAAAAGTTTGTTTTATACGCTTCAAATAAAAGAGACATTATATCGTGTATGGAAAACGTGTTTTAAATGTAACTAAAGTATACGTTAACAACATAACACATGTTAGTTGTGTTAATGTGCATAACAATACAGAAATTGGGTACATAACAATATTTTAATTCACTTTCCAAAAGTTCAAAATTATGAACGATCCCATATTTCATAAACGAGGATTTTTTTAATTGCATTTGTCTTGAATTACGCATCGAACAATGAACTATAAAAAGTTACGAAAACGTGCCTTCATATTCTTTTAGTTATTTTGTGTCGAAAATTTGTCAAAATTTAGTTAATTATACTTTACTATTCATTTTTATATTCTATTTAAGAATTGTTAAACCCGATTTGAAGAGCAAAAGTGCTTTAAAAATGAGACATGAGGGGATGTTAAGCTCCAGAAATATACAAAATTTATTATGATTTACGAAACCTATTTTTGCTAATTTCACATGGCATATTAGGCTACTTCACGAACCCAGCTCTTTATGAGGCTGCATTTGATTTTAGTGTTTTCCAGGAAAGTATGAGACTGCATCTCTACAAACAAACGTATCATGAACGTGCTACGATATGAACAAATGTGGAATTTGTAGGGTCTTTATATCTGAATCAAAAGTATTATCCAAAATTAAAGATTTTGAGCACATTTTACTAAATATAACACATGCATTCTACATGCACGTGTAATATTGTTATCACTAATTAAACTTGTAATGATATGACATAATGGAATGTGGCTGTCCTTAGAGTTATATGTCAACGTCATGGAAATATGGCAGATGCTGATTTTGAGAAGATGCATATGTGTCAGGGATATCATGTTACCTCGATCATTTAATGCCTTGTCGAATACCGTCTTTCATGATGCTTTTACAACCTCCCAAACATTGGGCTGCAGCGAATAGCAAACACCCAAGCGTCCAAAGTTGTAAACAAGTCAGTGGAGGACCGTTTGCTTTAACCCGTTTGTGCATGATGTAGAACATGGTGTTGATTTAAGAACAGAATCTTGAAGTGGAATGTTGAACGCAAAAAGTTGCGAATTTTTTGTTGCTGGTTCAGTACAGTTATTAGTGCTGGTTCAGTTCAGTTATAAGTGCTGGTTCAGTACAGTTATTACTGCTGGTTCATTACAATTATAAGTGATGGTTCTGTCAGTTATTAGTGCTGGTTCAGTAACAGTAATAAGTGCCGGTTCAGTTCAGTTATTAGTGCTGGTTAAGTAACAGTTATAAGTGCTGGTTCAGTTCAGTTATTAGTGCTGGTTAAGTTCAGTTATTAGTGCTGGTAGTATAATTATTAGTGCTGATTCAGTTCAACTATTAGTGCTGGTTCAGTAACAGTTATAAGTGCTGGTTCAGTTCAGTTATAAGTGCTGGTTCGGTTCAGTTATAAGTGCTGGTTCAGTTCAGTTATAAGTGCTGGTTCAGTGCAGTTATTAGTGCTGATTTAGTACAATTATAAGTGCTGGGTCAATACAGTTATTAGTGATGGTTCAGTACAGTTATTAGTGCTGGTTCAGTTGGAAAAAAAAATGCGAATATGCGAATATCAATTCTGTTATTCGAATACTGGCCATTCAATCGAATATTCGAATATTCGAATAATTTTGCCATCCCTCATTTTTATCCTATTCTACATGGTGCAATTTAGACTATACTAGTAATGATTTGTCCTGTGAAAATCATACAGTTTTGGTTTCAACAGTCTATATGCACCAGCAACTGATTCTCACACGTAATTTATTGCATAATATTGTCACATATTGAAAAAATGGCCTAACACATGAGATCATCTTTTCATGTAACCCACTGTAAACATGATTTATCACTGAGCTTGTTTTCCGCCCTTAAACCACAATTTATGCCATAAATATGTGTCGTCCACACATGGGTGTTGTACTCGTATGGTTGTTACTTAATTTACAGGTCATGTTATCACATATATTCCATAATGTTTTAAATTAAATCTATGGAGAAAATATTATTAAGTAGGATTTAATAAGATGTGTTTTGTAAAATCTACCTTTTTTCATTTATACAGGTTCATTTTCTATGAAATAACTTTCCAAACAGTGAAGCTATTTTCATCTGATGAATACGCATGTGATCTAAGTTGTCACTATCAGGTGTTTATTGCCTACAATTAATAACAAAACATAAGAAATAAAATGTATAGCCTACACACAAATAGTTTATTAAAATCAACAAGAGTAAACAGCTGCACAATTATTTGCATTTCTGAACATTCACTAACCACCACAAATGTCATTTTATGTTAACCCACAGTTAAATAACGTCACGGTGCTTGCTATAAAAATATGATGCCCTACCGCATATTGCACTAAGAAGATTATCACTATCATAGATGCAAGTTGGGCCCAAAGATACATTAAGCTGTCACATCCATACTCGTGTTGATTTACCACAGAAAAAAGCCTGTCAATTATAAGAATTATCAGATAACAAGGGGCTTGCAAATTCGTAGAGTCACAACTTTGCTCTGAATGGGACAGTTGCTTAGCAACATTTCTGCAGTACTGACTCTCGGTCTTTTAATACCTTACCCAATGTTAATTAGGATGACAGCATGTGGTTGTTAGTCACAGAATGGAGGTGTTCGTTAATTGAAGATGTTTCTTATAGAAAATGCATTAAAGGGAATAAGAAATGATTGTTTTTTATGCCCCCTTTAAAAAAAGTGGTATATTGTTTTCAGCCTGTCTGTCCGTCATTCTGTCCCAAAACTTTAACCAAGGTTAAAGTTTTGTCATAACTTTTGCAATATTGAAGATATCAACTTCATATTTGGCATGCATGTGTATCTCATGGAGCTGCACATTTTGAGTGGTGAAAGGTCAAGGTCAAGGTCATCCTTCAAAGGTCAAAAATAAAATCAAAGGGAAGTAATAAGCTTTAAAAGGGAGATAATTTCTAAACCTGCCAAATGATATATTGAAATTTTATTTCAAAGAGGCGCAATAGGGGCATTGTGTTTTAGAATTTATTAAGCAAGAGTAACTGAACTCCGTTAAAAATTAGACCAGTTTATATGCATATTAATTGGATTTGTCACCTTTATATAGCCTTTAATATATCGAAAGAATTTGATTTTTCAGTAGATGATATACATATATACATAAATTGTTAAAAATAGCTTCATCATTAGAGCTCATTAAGTTATTAAAATCTAGTGCAAGTTGAACTGTATTTGAGACTTCAACAAACCCAGTTTATTCTTAAATCATGCTTGTTGTTTTAAAGTCAGTAGTGTGGTTTTGAAAGTTCAGTGGTGTTTGTCCAGTTCTGATTGGAGGCTAGATGATGTACTGTAACTACTTAACTGTACGGCTCATGTATAAGTCATTGTGGGACTATTGATGGATGAGTTGATAATGAACATGACCTTCGTTAGTTCCTGTTTTGTGGTTAGTTCTTAATATGTCACTCAGTTTCAAACATGTGTAATGAAAAATGTGAAGCAAAACTCAAAGGTGAACAATTGCGTTGATGCGTTGATGCATGTTGAGGAGTAAATGTCGAGTTGATATAAATTGAAGCATTTTTATATAGAATGTATTGTCCGCCTACATTCCCTAAATTGATTCCTGACAACGTTATGGTATTTTAATATAAAAATATGCAAATATAAACATATGCCAATATTGTTCGATAGCTCAGTGAAAGGGGATCTCCAGTATTACGTGCTTATTTATTTATCATCTTTTAAATTCATTACACCCACCAATGTATGCATATGAGTTAATGAATATGTAATGTCTGTTTCAGCCAATATTTCCTTTTAGTTAAAGATTTATTAAAAAAAGTTGATTATGTCCAATCAAAATTGAATGTTGAAAACAATTGATTATGTCCAATCAAAATTGAATGTTAACAGTCTTCAAAAAGAAAATATTTATGCGTTTGTACATATGTGAATAATTTATTTAAATCATTGGATTATAATTTCCTTATTTGAGTCATTGAGAATTTAAGTGTGTGTGAACTTGGTATTTTTATTTTAACAAATATCTTATTTTATAATTAATGGAAATGTACTCACGGAAACTGTGATATTAAACATTTATATTAACTTAAATATCTATTCTGTTTGCAACTTTTTCTCGTCAATCTGTGCATTGGAAAAACTCACATTATAATTGATGACTTCAAGATAAGATGATGTTCGTAAACGTAAGACCTCACCTGAAGTGAGATAGGCACGTGGATGTTTAGGCCTCTACAAAGTTCCTCCCTTTCAATTCAACTGTTTAAAGTGTTGGGTGAAACGCGCTGAAAATTTCACTTAATTTCATCTTAATTTGTTGATTATCTTACATATTATTAGCTACTTAACATTATAATGTATCTTTAAGCAATTCAAGATTCAACATTTTCATATTCGTTCTCAATTTGTTTTACCAAGGGAGGCAACTCCTACAGAACTTGCTATCAGGAATGTGAAAAGGGTCTATTAATATATTCTTATAACAACTTGTTTCATTTATTATTGTATTTGTAATAATATAAGAAAAGCATGTTTTGAACAGTCAAATGCTCAGGACTACTTGAGGCTTGCAAAAGTCTTAATTTTGTTGCACTCCACAGGGATACAGGTTTGCATATTAATTTATTTCAGATGGACCATCAACACTGACAATTTTTTTGTTAATCGTTAAGAAGCCTTTAACCTTAATAACATATTGCTTCCTGATGGGTTTTTATGCCCCCGGTAGGGTGGCATATAGCAGTTGAACTGTCAGTCCGTCTGTCTGTCTGTCTGTTAGTATGTGCGTCCGTCCGAAAACTTTAACATTGGCAAAAACTTTTGCAATATTGAAGATAGCAACTTGATATTTGGCATGCATGTGTATCTTATGGAGCTGCACATTTTGAGTGCTGAAAAGTCAAAGTCAAGGTCATCATTAAAATAACAAAATCCAAGGGAAGTAACAAGCTTTAAGGGGAGATAATTTCTATTTATCATTTGGCAGGTACAGATCATTTTCACAAGGGAAGTAATAATTTTTAAATGGATATATTCAAAGCGGAGCAGTAGGGGGCATTGTGTTTCGGACAAACACATCTCTTGTTGGTATTACTTGTGTTATTATTTACCATGTCTGTTAAAAATGCATTACAACTCAGCTGGTACCTATCCTTGAATGTAATGTATAACAGAAACAATTACTTGTAATGGAAACCGATCAATAATAGCACCAACACACTGTTTTGAATTGCTGTAGAGGCTTTTATAAAAACAAGTGTAAAATAAAACCAGGTCGTCTGTCTTTTAAACGTTACTTTAAAGATTATTTGTTTGGGGAAAATGTTAACATTCATATTGGCAAGAATGGTCAAAAATGGGATTGGGAATGGTTCCGATTTCCAGTACCAACTTTGTATTAAGAAAAAAAGCTGAACAGGTCTTGATATGTTTAGCTTTGCCTACTGATTTGTAATTATGTTATAAAAGACTGCTCTTATTTGCTCTTATTTATATCTTGTGATGTTTCATGGTATGATAGCTTTTCTCAGGTTTTTTTAATTTATTGTTTCAAGGTCACTGAACAATTGGTATTAATAAACATATAACATTCATCTATCTGTTTACATTTAATTTTGATGCATTTGTCCCAGAGCAGTGAAAAATGTGTTCTTAATTTAGGATAATTATCAAATGTGTGTTATGAAAGATGAAATGAAATGCTCTGTCATATTTTTTGCAGATACATAAGCAATTATGCAATGAAAGAAATTATTATTGTTTTCCTTTAAAATAAATTATGCACTACTTCAACCGGTACTTGTGAGGCCAATTTATTTAAATAACCTGGATCCGATATCATCCTACCTTAAATTAATTGGCATAACTATATCATCTGGACAAGGAAAAATAAACATTTCTATTTAATTCAAACTTCAAAAGCTGTTAATGAAAAATCATCATGTTTACCATTTAACGTGGTATATTCTATACTTGTCATCTGTCAAACATTAAATACTGGAGAGGCGGATTAAGCAGAAAAAAACCAAAAGAATATATAAGGAGACATTTCTCTGTAATGTATTACACCATTTACAATCATTTATAGCAAAAATCTATAAACACTGTATAATGTCTGTATTATAAGATTTTGGAATAAGACATCAATCTTGGAATGGACATCATTTTGGTTATTTTCTCGAAAAATTCTATGACTTTTTCATTAACAGTGATTGTATTATTTCGGCTTAGCTGTCTAAGCAAGCTTTGCACCTTACCTGATCTTTGTAAGTGTCCAATAAAATTCAAATGAAATTTCCCGCGCATTTAAATTGTATGATAACAGTCATCAAAGTCGGGGCTTACATTCCTTACATGATTTAGAAACTTGCTTTTGTTTTGATGGTTGTACACATGTAACTGTGTATGCGTATTTTTATATAAGAATTAAATATCATTTTTTGCAGCATTTATTCGCTATATGCACTGTCGTGAAAACACGCATAAATTGCAGAAGTCAAAGAGGAATTGAATACAAACGCTTCGGGACGTACGGGCGAACGTACAGACGTATGGACGTACCGACGGACACGTGCAAGTTTTATTGCATTCGACACCGTGGGCGCATACAACGATACACGTTGTGGTCACCGTCTTGTGAAGATTCAAAGCATTAAAAGCTTTTATTGAACGCACCTTTCTGTGGTAATATATTTGTCATAGTATATAGACTTCACGAATATAACTGCATTGCACACATTTGAACGTGTTTCAACAAACACATTACACAGAAATATTATTCGGAAATCAACACTTATATTTTTAAATAATATAAACATTTTTTAATGGCTGTGCTAGTCTGCTAGAAACATAAGTTATTTTTTTTATTTAATTAAATAGTACCCAATGCCCCATGTAGCTGTCGTTACCAAACAGTCTTATATTTGACATCTCGTCACAAATACAAGGGGTAAAAACACGCCCAAAGAAGCGACAAAATGGTGTTCTTTGATTGAAATTTAGTAATTTTCGTATTTATTGATGTGAATTTGACACATACTCTACAATTATCATATTTGATGTTGGTCTACAATTATCATATTTTATGCTGGCACGATAGTTTACCTTTTTTAGACGGCGTGTCTTTATGCTCCTCAAATCTTCAAAAGCTTCTAAAAGCGAATCTCATTTTAAAGACGCCAAGGCTTTGTAAAGATTCAATGATGCAATTCATAAATTAATAACATTGCACAAAATCTACCATTATTACCTTTATGTTATAATTTATAATCCAAATACAACGCAAATCTTATAAGTTATTTGTACAGCGCGAACTGTTATTGTCATTTGATGAAAATGTTATGCAGTGTATGCTAATAAAACATTGATCAATACTAGAGATTTGCAACTGTTTATTGTTGGTGAAGAATATTTGCCGAAACATTGATGCCATTAAACAATACATATAAATCATACATAATTGTAATACTATATGATTCAAATATTTTTGTCCACTCAATATATTTTATATTCCTCGTCAATAGGTGTGCGTGGGTCGAAGGCATCTCACTCCACACCGTACAGAGTTTACAAGCAATATATGCATATTATAACACATTTTACAATCAATAGCTTGTACATTACAATATAAACAAACATTTCATTTATGAAGAAATAATTGACAATAAACAGTCCCTTATCACAACTACTGAAAAAGAGGTTACAACAGTTCCAATTCTTTACTTTTACGCATATCATAAACAAAGTTACTTTTATTTAGTACATAATTCAAACATTATTGTAATGTGTATAGTTTAAAAATGAATGTTTGATTTGTAAAATGCTTTTAACTTTGAACATGAATAACTCGACAAAGTAGCGTTTTAAATACGTAACGACAGACGTAACTTTGTGGCGCCACAACGTTTGCGATAATTTTTATATTTTGATATATTATGTAGTTTGAAGTTATGACATGAAGTTGTCAACTTTTGAACCTGAAAGATCAAATATTATGATAATTATTACTGAACAAAGATTCCCGAAAGTTACTGGATTAAATCAATACAGACAGTCTACATAATTATGTTGTTATTTTGATTGATTGCACATAAGGTCGCTAATGGCAATATTTTATAAATAGTTTTTAATCGTTTATGTGGCATTTGGAATGTGCATACGTGTTACTGACGATGTCTGTCTGTTGGTCTTAAATCTTGAATCGTTCTGCACATAATAAGAAAATGTCTGTTTGAAATATTTATTGAGCAGACTGTTTTACATATTTAAAAAAAAAGGCATCAATGAACCATATTACGAAATTATGCTTATTTTATCCAAAAGTTTAAAAGAACAAATATTGTTAAAATATTGTTTTATAACATGTTTTACTTTGTTGTTGGTGTACTGCAACACTTATCACCTCTTTTTGTCTTATATAAGAGTAAAATAACATTTGAAAAGTTTTCATGGACTACACATTCTTAGAAATAAAATCATTTTATCTGTTTGTTAATACACAACTTTTATCATTTTGCCACAAGAAGGATGTCATTTTTCCTTTAAAACAAATCAAAATAGAATTGCCAGTCGTTGTCATTTCAAGCTATAGTTAAATTAACTCGTCAAGAAAATTGTTAAGTAAGATTATGAATAGCTCACTAAATAACTAATGCATAAACTTGTTCATAACACTTTGTATGTAATGTCAACTCGTGTCGGATCCATTATATAAACACGATATAAATGATTGCACTTTAGAAATATCAAGAAATGTCATCGGTATACTTGGCAATTTATTCAAACGCACAGGAAACCATATTTGACGTTCGTTTTCTGTCAACAAAACAATTCTTATGTAAACCTCATTCCTAGCAATTATTTATGACACATTTACATCTAACAGACAATACATTTTGCCCACCCACTGAAGGATTGTTCTTATAACATTCCAACAAACTTAAAGGTAATAAATCAAGAAACGACTGGTACTGCTGTAATCAATAGCAGTATTGTGTAGTAAATACAGTAAATAGGTGAATGTGTTATGTCCATGAAACCGATCGTTATTGCTCAACTAGTTTTTCATTGTTCGAGCTTAAAATGCAAATGTTCACACTATCAAACTGATTAAAAAGCCATTTACAGAAATTACATAGACGATCATTTTAAGTCGAATTGAAACTTCACTAGTTTTACAAGAAATATGCGCAATGTATCATATATAAAATTTAAATAAACTTGCTACTTTTAATGAGAATTCTGCACTTAACAAGATTCTTGAAGAACGATAATGATTTCATTCTACGCTTTATGTTTAAATATAGTCTTTTTTATGTTTAATGATGGAAACTTATATTTCTTTAAATAATTCAACACACATTTTTGTATAACCACAACCGAAGGCCGAAGTCCACCCCTATCGCTGGTCACTATAATGCTATTGGGTTCGAAAGTGGGGAGTTTCTATTTAGTATACCGACCATTTTAACCATGCGTGTCACCCGGTGTGTAATAAATTCGTTTAACAACAGAAACCTTTGGACAATATAAATTGTTGAACTCTCTTAGTAATAAGCGATATACATATTTGATTTTTTTAAATAGCGGTGGCATAAACAGCAAATTTGTGTCAAATCATTATTTTTCACATTATTAATCGAGTAATGAAGTAACACAATTTATTGACATTTTCACAGAAAGTAAACACGTTATTAATATTATAAAATATTTGAAATGGTAAAAATAATTAAGTAAAATTAAGGTTTTAACTTACGTGAAACCTAGTGATCCTACGAGATAGCGAAGTGTGTGTTCACTACATGTTATCATGGAGCGATGTAAACAACCGCGAAAAAGTTGACTCCCTTAGTTATTCACACAATTGTGGCGTGTTCTGAGAAAACTGGGCAAAATGCTTGTGCGTAAATTGTCATCCCAGATTAGCCTGTGCAGTCCGCACATGCTAATCAGGGACGACAATTTCCGCTTTTATGGAATTTTTCGTTTAAAGGATGTCTCTTCTTAGCGAAAATCCAGTTAAGGCGAAAAGTGTCGTCCCTGATTAGCCTGTGCGGACTGCACAGGCTGATTTGGGATGACACTTTACGCACAAGCATTTTGCCCAGTTTTCTCAGAACACGCTACAATTAGTCAATGTATAGAAAAAAGTCTGTTTTATAATTATATACGCTTAGAATAAAAGAGACATTATATCGTGCATGGAAAATGTGTTCTTAATGTAACTCAAGTAAACTTTAACAACAAAACACATATAAGTTTTTTTTTTAAGTGCATAACAACAAAGAAATTGGGTTACATAACACTATTCACATTCACTTTCCAAAAGTTTAAAATTATAAACGAAGGCATATAATCTACAAGAGGATTTTTTATTTGAAGGTGTCTTGAATTACCCATCGACACAAATACTATAAAAAAGTGAGGGAAACACGCCTTTATATTCTATTAGTTATTGTTTGTCGAAAATTTGTCAAAATTTAGTTAATTATGCTAAACTATTCATTTTTAAATTCTATTTAAGAATTGACGAACACGATTTAAAGAGCAAAGGTGCTTTAAAATGAGACAGGAGGGGATATTAAGCTCCAGAAATATACCGAATTCATGATGATTAACGAAACCTATTTTTTGCTCATTTCACAGGGCATATTAAGCTGATTCATGAACCTAGCTCTTTATGAGACTGCATCTCTACAATACAAATAAACGTAGCACAAACGTGATACGATATGAACTAATGTGGAATTAGTATAGTCTTTATTTATGAATCAAAAGTTGTATAAAAAATATAATATTATTAGTAACCAAAATATTAATAAAGCATAGACTATATTGCTCGTACTGTAGAAATAAATGAGACATATGTACATACTGCACATGTATAAACAATTCCTTCAATATGTTTTAAAGCTGTCCTTTTTCCAATACATTGGCAGGGAACAAGTGTTCCTGTTTATTCAATTAAGGGGTTGCATGTCATCGTTATTTCGAAATATCTTCATATATTTAACTAACTAAAATCAGACTTCCCGAAAACTGTCGGTCTGATGGACAAGACGAGCAACTTTTGAGTTGAGTTGATATTTATCAACAAAGAAACGGTCAGATCGTCCGACGGTGTTTTTAAGACTAAATTCTTTATAAAAATAAATAAGACAAACTAATATCTGAGCAATTCAATATATATCCGCATGTTTTCTTTATCTCCCTGTTCTATTTTATTTTAATGAATATTAAAAACGAAAAATACCTTTGAGAGATAGCGGACATGCGCTAGATTGTATTGCTCCGGTAATTTTAATTTCGATCCGGCGAGTTTTTACTGGTTTTCGGAACGAATGACACTTTTTTGAGCTTTCGAGCAGTCTGTAACATTCATGTATACTTATTAGGAAATTGAATTTTGGATGTTGATTATTCGCGACAATGATATTTTAATTAGTAAATCATATCACATATATTTAAATTTATTAGAGAGCTTAACCGTAATATTACACATGCATTCTTAAAAAGAAACAAAAATGCACGGGTTATATTGTAATCACTAATTAAACTTGTAATGATATCAAATTATGGAATGTGTCTGTCTTAAGAGTTATATGTCAGCGTCATTGACATATAGCAGAGAATGAGTACATGCATATGATCAAGTTACCTCGGTCATTTAATGCATGGTCGAATACCGTCTTTCAAGATGCTTTAACAACCTCTCATACATGGGGCTGCAGCTTATAGCAAACACTCAAGCGTCCAAGGTTGTACTCAAGTCAGTGGAGGACCGTTTGCTTTAACCCGTTTGTGCATGACGTAGAACATAGTGTAGATTTTTAGAACAGAATATTGCAGTGAAATGTTGAACGCAAAAAAGTTGCGAATGTGTTGCTGCTGGTTCAGTACAGTTATGTGTGCTGGTTCAATTAAGTTATTAGTGCTGGTTCAGTACAGTTATTCGCTCTTCTTGTACTTGATAATGTTGCGCAAACTAAATAAGCGTATATCTGGTACATCGTCACGTGTCATATTAATCCCGTTTGAACGTTTACGTTCTTGAGTGTCATAATATTATTCAGTTATCTGGTTGGAATTTTATTTCTGCCCTTAAGACGTATTGATAGTAATAACACAAAGAGTGTACGAGTGCAAATAAAATGCAAAAGAAGCCAAACTCCATTGATCTGGTACACCATAACTTGTCTCATTAATCACGTTTGAATACAGACGTTCTTGACTGTCATATAATTATTTATTTATCTATTTTTTTTTTGTTTCTGCCCTTGAGAAAGTTTGTTCGTAAACACACACATAGTTTACGAGTGCGAGAATCTTTTATTTCAATGCCAGATATAAACAAGTTTTTTAAAAAGCAATCAATTTAATAATTTAATCTATCTGTTCAAACGCTACCTGATTGAACTATAAACATGGTCTTTAATGTATCACACTTCCATATCTTCAAAACGTGTGCGAAAGTTTGTTTTAAAACGCTTCAAACAGTTACTGCTTAGAAATACGAAGATTAAATACTAATAATATTTAACATAACTAGAAAACGAAATGGCCATTGTCAAAATTGGAACCCGTAAGAAACAATCTATTAAGCAAAATGTTTTACGGTCATCGACTAAATGTTGATTCCAGTTTTCCGACGTAAACATTTTACGCAAATAATAAATGGCGCAATTCAAAGCAATTATTAGTAAGTGATTTATGAAAAACATAGTAATAGACAAACATCAAATGTATATGTAAATTATGTTTATGTTTTATATGTCATAAAGCAGTTTATTATTTAGACCGTTAGGAATCATAGTTTTTAATTTATGTATCCAATATGTTTCTTTGCATAAACGGTCTAGATTGTTTTGAACAACATCAATAGGTACAAAAGAGAAATCTGATAAAGTGCAATCATTGTCGGTGGATCCAAAATGTGTAGCAACATGTGAAATAGGATTTATTGAACAATTTCTGATATCAAATCTATGGCTATTCATTCTGCGGGAAACATTCTGATTAGTTTGTCCGACGTATTGTTTACAACAATTTTTACATGTAATAAGATATATAACATTGCGCGAAGTGCAATCAACATCATAGCGTAAATCATACGATAAACCAGTAACACTACTATTGAAATTTGAACATATGTTAATATTATTGCAATGTGTACATCTTCGTCGGTTACATTGACCCGATAAATGTATATCAGTACTGTTATAAGACACTGAACTTCTTACAAGACTGTTACATATATTCTTAGGTCTTTTATAGGCCAAAATAGGTTTAAATGAATGTAAAAACTTAACACTTTCCTTGTCTGATAATCTTAACAAATCCCAGTATTTGTGTAAAATTTTAGCAATATTAGGAAGTGATGTGTTAAAACATACAGTAAATGGTATTATTGAATCAGTATTTCTCTGAGTAACACATAATGCACTTTCCTGTGTCATATTTTTCACTTGAGAAAATCCATTTTCAATAACATTTATTGGATAATTTCTACTTTTAAAATATTTAAATAAACTAGATAAGGACTGATTGAATGCATTATCATCAGAAATAATACGTCTATAGCGCTTTGCCTGACTGTATGGAATACCCCGTTTACAGGACATGGGGTGAGATGACGTAAAATCTAAGTATAAATGCATATTAGTAGGTTTACAAAAAATATTTGTAACAACAGTGTCTAGTTCACTTTTTGATATAGATACATCAAGGAAAGATACAAACTGTTGAGATATATTAGAGGTAAATTTTATGGTGGAATGGAAGTTATTTAAAGCATCAATAAAAGTGTTTAAATCTTCTAAAGAGTCATTCCATATCATAAAAATGTCATCCAAAAATCTAAGCCAAATATATGGTTTAATAGAGGTAGTGTTAAGAAAATCTTCCTCAAATTTACCCATAAAAAGCGAAGCATAAGACGGTGCCATAGGACTACCCATAGCAGTACCCATAGTTTGTAAATAAGTATCATTATTGAAATCAAAACAGTTATTTTCAAGAACAACTTGCAACAGTTTGCTTACATCATCATCGTTTACATGGTTATTTAAAGTTTCTTTTCTTAAAAAATATTTACAAGCATCTATTCCCTCACCATGAGGAATGTTAGTATATAAAGAAGATACATCTAAGGTTACAAAGTAGCAATCTTTTTTCAATTTAATATTTTTTATCTTGTTAATAAAGTCTGTTGTATCTTTAACATACGATGGTAAATGCTGCATAACTGGATTTA
>VMBQ01000192.1:182687-255038 GCA_007657795.1 Dreissena rostriformis
GTAACAGTCTTGTAAGAAGTTCAGTGTCTTATAACAGTACTGATATACATTTATCGGGTCAATGTAACCGACGAAGATGTACACATTGCAATAATATTAACATATGTTCAAATTTCAATAGTAGTGTTACTGGTTTATCGTATGATTTACGCTATGATGTTGATTGCACTTCGCGCAATGTTATATATCTTATTACATGTAAAAATTGTTGTAAACAATACGTCGGACAAACTAATCAGAATGTTTCCCGCAGAATGAATAGCCATAGATTTGATATCAGAAATTGTTCAATAAATCCTATTTCACATGTTGCTACACATTTTGGATCCACCGACAATGATTGCACTTTATCAGATTTCTCTTTTGTACCTATTGATGTTGTTTAAAACAATCTAGACCGTTTATGCAAAGAAACATATTGGATACATAAATTAAAAACTATGATTCCTAACGGTCTAAATAATAAACTGCTTTATGACATATAAAACATAAACATAATTTACATATACATTTGATGTTTGTCTATTACTATGTTTTTTATAAAGTATATTATTACTAATAGGCTGTTGTATCATCACTGATCCATCTTTGTATTATGTATTATGTAATATTATGCACTATATATATTTTTCCGCCAAACGACGTTACGTTATTGTATGACGTTGACATCATATCCTATGTATTTGTTTATACTACTGATGAAGGCTATGGCCGAAACATGTTTAGTACTTTTTGAATATACAAAAGTGACGTGTTTGTGCGATTTATTTAATTTTAAGTGATTTATGAACAGCCAAATAGGACAGCACAATAAGAAAATATTGCTCAGAACATAATAAATATTATATGTTGGTTCAATAGATATTAAATTGACGACAGCATACTGAGATTGCATAGTATTGTACGTTCTGGGCAAATGTTAACACTACATTTTCATTTTATTTTTTACTTCTTTTGCACATTGTTAGAGTAATATCTCACATCAGATGATGCTTACAGTAATTTGATGTAACACCAATGGTGACTGGCAAAGATTGATTGGTAGAAATGCATTCGCTGTTTTTGTAACAATGGTTTTGAGTAAAAATAATGAAACAAAAGAGACGCCAGGGAGGTCACCGGGAGAGATAGCCATGTGACACAATTCATAATCTATTAATGATCTTGCATTCATGCTATGTATTTTTTTCCGCTGGACTTTGTTGACAATAGAAACTGTGTGTTCTTCAAAACGCTGGGTGCATGCATATATTTAACGGCATGCTGAGCCTCAAATTATATGTAGCCTAAACTATGATATGAACTTGAAGATAAAATTCAGGACATACAAAAAAAAAGAAAAAACGAATTAGGCGTGGAGATAACATTTGTTGTATGTTCATGGACATTAATTTCCTTACTGGAGAAAAATCTTTCCTGCTGCAGAAACGTTTGAACGATTGATGCTTTGAGTGCTGACACGTTGCCATTAAGCATGATCGCATCGATGGCCGGAAAAGTCGGAATATAGACTGAGTTATACAAGCCATTTAACTCATTATGAAATATCAACGATAAAAGTATGAAGCATTGAGCACGATTAGCTACTACATAAGCAGTGCAACTTGCGTCGATGAAAAATTGAGCACGATTACCGGGTAGCTTCTACATTAGCAGTGTATCTTGCGTCGATGAAGCATTGAGCACAATGAGAAACTACATTAGCAGTGTATCTTGCATCAATGAAGCCTTGGGCACGATTAAATACTACACTAGCAGTGTATTTCGCGTCGTTGAAGTATTGAGCACGATTAGCTTCTACTTTAACAGTGTAACTTGCGTCGATAAAGCATTGCACACGATTAGCTACTACATTTACACTAGCAGTGTATCTTGCTACGATGAAGTATTGATCACGATTAGCTACTACATTAGCAGTGTATCTTGTGTCGATGAAGCATTGAGCACGATTAGCTACTACATTAGCAGTGTATCTTGCGTCGATGAAGTATTGAGCACGATGAGCTACTACATTAGCAGTGTATCTTGCGTCGATGAAGCATTGATCACGATTAGCTACTACATTAGCAGTGTATCTTGTGTCGATGAAGCATTGAGCACGATTAGCTTCTACATTAGCAGTGTATCTTGCGTCGATGGAGTATTGAGCACGAATAGTTACTACATTAGCAGTGTATCTTGCGTCGATGAAGTATTGAACACGATTAGTTACTACATTAGCAGTGTATCTTGCGTCGATGAAGTATTGAACACGATTAGCTACTACATTAGCAGTGTATCTTACGTGGAAGCTGCATTTTCTCTTATTAAACACACTGTTGTAGCACCCATAATACCAATAGTAATATCTGAAATTGATATAATGTTAAAAACGTGTATAAGGCCGCTAAACGATTAAATAAGTTGGAACGTTTCTGTCGAATTCCTCAAAACTGCCGATATTGACTCACATGGATCAATAACAAGACTTATACTTGTACAGATATTAAAGTGGTAATAGCCAATTGATGCGATTAAATTTCAACCAGGAGTCCATCGATTCGATTCCCGTCAGTAGAAATGTTAGTGTTTCTTTTTTTGTATAAGCATTGTTCGAAATTTAGTTCTTTGGTTGCTATGTAAAGCATTGAATGGTACATATCAGAAAATACAAATATCTTTAAACAAGTTTCTTTAACATGTCCTTTTATTACCAAAATAATAATGATGTTTATAGTTTTTATTGAAGAGATTTTCAAAAACTACGGGACACGTTTATACCTTAACAATTAGAAAATTCTGTAAACCTGTTCAGGAACATGTGTGATTGTTCTTTAGTGAAAGTTGAACTGTATTTGAGACTTCTACTGACCCAGTAAGGCCAGTTTATTCTTAAATCATGCTTGTTGTTTAAAATTCAGTTGTATGGTTTGAAAATGTCAGTAGTGTTTGTCCAGTTCTGATTGGAGGCTAGATGATGTACTGTGACTACTTAACTGTACCGTCCATGTATTAGTCATTGTGGGACTATTGATGGATGACTTGATAATGAACAAAACCTTTGTAAGTTCCTGTTTTGTGGTTAGTTCTTAGTATGTCACTCATTTTCAAACATGTGTTAAGTCACCAATTTGTAAGCAAAACTTTAAGGTGAACTATTGCGTTGATGCATGTTGAGGATTAAATGTTGAGTTGATATAAATTAAAGCATTTTTATATAGAAGGTATTGTCCGCCTACATTCGCTAAATTGATTCATGACAAAGCAATGATATTTTAATATAAAATAAGCTGAGTGAAATGGGATCTCTAGTATTAAGTGCTTATTTATTATTCATCATTTTTTAAATTCATTACACCCACCAATGTATGCATATGAGTTGGTGAATATTTAATGTCTGTTTCGGACACTATTTTCTATTAGTTAAACATTTATTGAAAACAATTGATTATGTCCAATCAAAATTGAATGTTAACAGTCTTTAAAAAGGAAATATTTATGTGTTTGTACATTTTGTGAATAATTTATTAAAATCATTGGATTTTAATTTCCCTATTTGAGTCATTGTAAATTTAAGTGTGTGTGAACTTGGTATTTTTATTTTACAAACATGGCATTTTATAATTAATGGAAATTTACTAATTGAAACTGTGATATTAAACATTAATATTTACTTAAATTTCTTTTTTGTTCGCAACTTTTTGACTTCAATCTGTGAATTGAAAAAAACTCACATTATAATTGATGACTTCAAATTAAGATGATTTTTGTAAGCTTCTTTAATGTCAGACCTCACTTGAAGGGAAGTGGATGTTTATGTCTCTACAAAGTTTGCCCCTTTCTTTTCAACTGTGTATTAACTGTTGGGTGAAACGCGTTCAAAATTTCACTTAATTTCACCTTAATTTGTTGATTATATTAAAGGGAATGTTTGGGATGGAACCAGTTTTTATCCAAATAATGGCCCTTTGTCTGTTTTTCCACTATAGCAATTAAAGAAGCCCCAAACAGTCGTGAATATTGAAATTTTCTTAACTGCTTATCAAATTTTGCTCAATCACATAGAGCTAAATGACTTTAATGTGTAGATGCGGTTAAGAAGGATATTTTAGCTACAATCAATTTCAGCAGAATGATGGCACTTTGTAATTTTATTTAATCATTAAGTACTAGTAAATGAAATGAAGATATTTTTTAGGTGTCAGCATGTCCTCTTTATCCGACCAGAAGATGCGTGTGTCCTAGTGTGTTCTGTGGGCATCGGTGTCTGAAATTGTTTTATGTTCCTTTAAAAGTAGCAACCTTTCAGCTTAAGTGCATAGAAATTTAAGCCACAGTTCAACACAAATAATTCAATGCACGCTACATTGGCACCAGTTAAAATTAAAGAAAATGATGTTAAGTTTAAATCACTGAAAACTACATGTTTTGTATAAAATACATTTCATTATGTTAATGTTTGAAAAATACTTAGTACAAATAGACATTTGGTTCAAATGTTTTTTACTTTACCAAAGTTACGCGCCTTTTTTTAGCAGAAAGAACAACATTTTTAACTTGCGTCAAATATATCTCTTTATATTAACTATCAATTAATTTTGGCAACCATATAAGTATAATCTAAAATGACTTTTTTCAAACAAGAAAATAATGCTATCCATCAATGTAACGTAATTAAAAGTTGCTATGACAACTAAGAATTGGAATCATATCCAAATATAAAAAATTAAGTTACTTCAAGTGTGACATGTCTAACGACAAATCAAACATTATTTTGTTATTTAATCGAACCTAATATTAGCCACTTAACATTATAATGTATCTTTAGGCAATTCCAGCTTCCACATTTTCAGCTTCGTTCTCGATTCGTTTTACCAAGTACTCCTACAGAACTTGATATGAGGAATGACAAAAGGGTCTATTAATATATTCTTACAACAACTTGTTTCATTTATTCTTGTACTTGTAATAATGTCAGAAAAATATGCTTGAAACAGTAAATTGCTCATGACTACTTGAGGCTTGCAAAAAAGGTCTAAATTGTGTTGCACTCCACAGCTTGCATCAGGGATACAGGTTTTGCATATTAATTTATTTCAGACGCATCAACACTGACAATATTCTTGTTAATCGTTAAGAAGCATTTAACCTCAATACAAAATTGCTCCCATATGTTTTTTTTGATGTTACAAGTGTTATGATTTGCCATGTCTGTCGACACTTACAAAAATGCAGTACAACTGAGACCCATTCTTGAATGTAATGTATATAATAAACAATTAATTGTAATGGAACCAATCAGTAACAGCATCACTGAACTGATTTGAATTGCTGTAGAGGCTTGGATAAAACAAAAGTAAAATAAAACCAGGTCGTCTGTCTTTTGAACGTTACTTTAAAGATTATTTTTGGGGGGGAAAATGTTAAAATTCATATTGGCAAGAATGGTCAAAAATGGGATTGGGAATGGTTCCGTTTTCCAGTACCAACTTTGAATAAAGAAAAAAAGCTGAACAGGTGTTGATATGATTAGCTTTGCCTACTCACTACTGATTTGTAATTATGTTATAACAGACTGCTCTTATTTGCTCTTATTTATATCTTGTGATGTTTCATGGTATGATAGCTTTTGCTCAGGATTTTTTATTTATTGTTTCAAGGTCATTAAACAATTGGTATTAATAAACACATAACACATTCATCTCCCTGTTTACATTAAATTTTATGTATTTGTCCCAGAGCAGTGAAAAATTCTTTCTTAATTTAGGATAATTCATCAAATGCCTGTTACAGATGAAATGAAATGCTCTGTCATATTTTTTTGCAGATACATAAGCAATTATGCAATAAAATAAATTACTTTTGTTTTCCTTTATTATAAATTATGCGCTTCTTCAACAGATACTTGTAATTTTTTAGGCAAATTCATTGAAATAACCTTGACCCTTTATGATTTATCATCCTTCATTAATTGGCATAAATATATCATATGGGCAAGCAGAAATGAACATTTCTATTAAATGCAAACTTCAAAAGCTTTTAATGCACAATCATCATTGTTAAAGTGGTATGTTCTATACTTGTCATCTGTCAAACATAAAAAACTGGAGGGGCGGAATAAGTAGCATATATAAGGAGACATTTCTCTGTTATGTATTACACCATTTACAATCATTTATAGCAAAAATCTAAAAACACTGTATAATGCCGGTATCATTTTATTTTGGAATAAGACATCAATCTTGGAATGGAAATCATTTTGGTTATTTTTTTGAGAAAAAAAAGTGTTCATGTTTTGAATGTATTTTTGTTATATTCTTTAGTATAATAAGCACTTTTTTATGACTTTTTCATTAACAGTGATTGTATTTTTTCCATTTTTCCTTTTTATGCCCCCGAAGGTGGTCATATAGTGATCGCACTATCCGTCTGTCTGTCCATCTGAAATTCCGTCACACTATGCGTTTAGGTTTCGAAAAATGTGGAAAAACTCTTTGCGTTTAGGGTTAGAAAAATGTGGAAAAAGGGGGCATATGTCATCCTATGGTGACAAGCCTTGTTTTTCTTCTGTGTTCATGCACTATTGGCCATGTTTTCATTTTTTGAAAATTAAAAAAAATCCAATTAAACATCCAGTTGTGTAGTAAAACCATTTAAATAATGCAATTATATATGCAAATGTCTATTTTACTTTTAATTTGTCAAAATTAATAAATGCAACAGGTAAAACTCCATATTATATTCCTGTACTGTTGAAAAAACACAGTTTATTACAGGAATGATGTCTCATTCCAATTTCACATTATTGTTTGTTAATAATTATGAATAAATAAGTGCTTATTTGTGTGTGTTTTCTTTCAGTTAAACTATTATGCATGCAGGCACAAAGTTCAGTTCAGGGGAAGCAGCAAAGGCCTTAGAAGACATGCTGCAAAAGGAGGAGACAGCTGATAAGCCTTCCATCAAGCGTCTGTCTGACGTGACCAACTCTGACATGCCTTTAAAGGAGACAGACTCTGAACATGCTAAACCAGTCAAACAGAAGAAAGAAGGTTCAAAGAACCAGTCGGAAGCAGTACAAGAAAACCAGTCAAAGAAGAGGGGATTGGCCTGTGATAGCCAGTCTGGTCAGCCGGAGAAGAAAAAGAAGGGTGACCAGTCTAAGTCTTGCAGACGTAAACTTCTTCCCCAAGTCAAGGGCCAGCAGCAGCTTAGCAATTTTTTCAGGGTTTAGCACAAGTTGGTAGAACTAGATATCATATATAGTTCCCTGAGGGTTGAGTGTCATACAATGGTAGCTAATGTAGAAATGTTAACCTGGTACAGCACTCTCAAATTTTGAATATAGTAAATGGATGTTGTACAGTGTGTGTATTTTAGACCAGGTGTCAATGCTTTTTCATAGCCATTACATATTATATCACCATTTGCATGAAAACAGAAAAGAACAGAAATTTACGAAGAGGAATTAGCCAATGTTTCTAACAAACCTCAGCTCACATATTGACAATATCTTGACAATATCTATGCCAAATTAGAATCTGGTAAAAAGGGGTCAAAAACTAGGTCAACAAGTCAAGTCTTTGACAATTGGTGTGTTTTGAACTCAGGTGAGCTCTTCAGGAATATCATGGCCCCCTTGTCATTTTGTATTCCATACATCTGTTTGGTGACGTAGTCTTTCTTATAATGAGCTTATAGGTTTGGAAACATGTCATTACTTTGCATATCTATTCTTGTTTAATGTTTTGGTATTTTAATTTACTTAGTGTACACATAATTAAAATTATGATGCAAAATAAATAAATTTCATAATGTGGATTCATGTTAATTCGTGGGGTATACATTTCACCGCAATTTCAATCACTGATGCATTTGCATTGTCTTAAATAGGCGAAATGTAACTTAGGTAATTTCTTGAAAAAAGAAAATGAATCAATTTTATATTGCAATCTAAACTCAAAGATAAAGGGATTATCTACATGTCATCATAATTTTGTATGTTGATGCTTACCCTTATTACAAGAAAACTTTGTTGATTTTTAATTGTATATTTTACATATGGATATAACTCGCTATTGTACATGATGAATGAATGTGTTCCCTTCAGAGAAGCTGATTATTTTTTATTGGTAAATATTTGCAGAAGTAATAAATAAGAAGTGCAATGGCAGGAACGTGACAAATATACCTTTGAGAAAATGAGTGATTTCATTGTACAGATTATTTTATTACAATTACACTGGCAAAAAAGTGAGTATGCACAAAATTGCCAGTGAGACTTTCAATTGGAATTTGTATGTACCATACATGTTACTGCATTTTTGTTTCAATTACTTCCAGATATATTGAATTATATGAATGAAATTCTATGTATATATACTGAATAGCGTGACATTGGTTGAGGCTTTATATAGATTAGGTTTTTGTCTAGGGACTGTATTGAAAATACGAACACATCTTTTCCATTCTGTAACTCCAAAAGGGAATTTTGCTCCAGAGTTTGTCCTCTTGCATACAAACAATATGTTTTAGAGTGTTCTGTCCTCTAGAGCTCTTGTTGTTTTAGAAAAAAATATGTAAAATAAAACATTAAATCATTCCCATAAGACCATTTCTTACAATGTTTGTCAGTGTTTTGTTACAAGGCCAGGTTATTTTGTCACACTTGTGACAGTGCTTGTTTTAATTTATGTCAGTAATATGATAGCATTACTCTTTGATAGCATGCATTTTAAGGTTGCAAAACAGACACGATAAGTCACTTAGTGGATGCTCTTTAGATGTGTTTGTTATTTTTATTTTATTAATTAAGCACCATATTATGTTCTGTGCAACCATTACTTCATCTTACAGAGATTTATGTGTAAATAAATTAGTTATATTTTAGTCTGTTTAATTGCATTACAATTTGGATTATCTATTTTGCATTTTTAAGTATTTTATATTTGTCTTATATTAATGACAGGTACACCATTATTGTTGACACACATTATATTGTATTTGTGATAATAAAACAAGTCAGTGTATGAGTATGCACGACTAAACATAAATATAATAATTATTATTTATTACCGTTAGCGACTGGCTGCATTGTAATGAAACATGATATAAAAAACAACAGCATTTACAAATCATCTTTAATCTTAAACTTGTTACATAGAAGAACTGCTATATAAGTGTAAAAAGGAGAACTTAAAACATATGCCAGGAAGCTCTGTGTTCCTCTTTGGCAATATATATTGCAGTCAATATGTTAATGTTATGCTAAAATTGCGGTAATTATTCACTCCTTTCTATCATATTGTTTTGTGCCATGGAAAAACCTTTTATTATGCCTTAAAACTGCCACTGTTTAAAATATATTTACATTTGGCAATGTTTCATTCATTTTTTTCAGGTTTTGTTGGTCATAACTTTTCTTGCATTTTTTCTGATTTATTTTTATTACTATCAAATTAGGCTCATTCTTGAGATAATGATGCATACAAATTGTACATAACAACTATGTTGATTTGATATATAGAGAATAACATGTTCCTTCCCAATCGTTTTGCATATATCAGTTGAGGGTTTGAATACAAATTTTAATGTGTGCAGAGTCTGATATATAACAAAACAATAGGGTAGAAACCTGGTTTCTGTTTATCATACCTGTACTACCCCATTTTTTTTTTAGAAAATAATTAAATATAATCGATGTGACTTGCATTTTTAACGGTAATGTTGTATGATGTTTGATGTGGTAATTATGATATCATGAGAACTTGCACTTAATAGTTTTAAAATACATTTTTTGTTGTTTTTGTTGGTATTATTGTCAGAAATGGAATACATCTTGGTATCAAAACGTTTTTGTGTGTGTTGAATCTGATTCATTTCTACTTAAAATTAAGATTTCATGCTTGATTCTGAGTAATATGACAAAACCTGTTAATACTTACTTATGTAAATACCTACTGACCTGATAAAAAAATTATATCAGGCACCCTTGTTTCAGGTTGATATCAGTGTACTGGTATGATTTATATTATTATTTATTTAATTTATTGCTTTATTATTTCAATACATTCAAGGAATGTGATGTAACAACGGTGTTTGTGGAGTTGGTGGTTTTGCATTTCAATAGAACAGTTTAAACATAACTATACACATTTTTTTTATAGATGTTTCAGACTTAACAAGTTAATTGTATATTAACATTTAATAATATATTTATTTATTATTCACTATTAAAATGGATTCAAATACATTTTTTTTATGTTTTAATAATTTAGAAAGGAAATCGTCTTGCAGAATGACTGACTTACAATGGGCACGAAAAGGGATTAGGATGATAATATCTGAACAAGCTGATCTAATAACCTAAGCCGAAAACTCCCTTACTTGTCCGCCAGATGGTCCTACGTACATAACGATACATGAGACAAGCCCAATGCTAACGCCTCTTCATTCTTATGGTGTCTTGAAATCTGAAGCGACAGTGTGGTCTTCATCATATCCTGAGCTCATGTCGTCAGTTGTTTACAAAATCTTACGCAAGATAATTGGAATGATATTTATAAAACAAAACCTCCCAACTGCTGCTCATATTCGTGCACTTTGTACTTGACAAAATTGTAACGCAAACCAGACGGCACATACGGGCGAAGTGCATGTTGTTTGGGTCACCATAAATCATGTTTGAATTTCAGACCCTTCTGAATGTCATTTAATTATTTATTTACTACTATTTGTCAGCCATTGGCCTGTTTTGATTCATAACAACACGATGCTTTTTCATGGGAAGATACTTCAGTTCAGCCGCACTATAAACCTCAGATACAAACTGTTATTTGAATAGAAGGTTTCGCTTAAGTCGTCTTCAGACATTGCCATTTGTTATAAGTATGTTTTCATTCGTAATATACTCTTCTTTCAAACCAGTATACTGTAAAAAGCGACTGCACTGTAGCTTCTATTGTGTATATTTAAAAAATCATTAATGGGACACGATAGATGCCAAACTGTTGCAGTAAGTTCATGCATGTATGCCGGATCATAATGTTAGGTCACTGACTTAGGCATATAGCTTATAACACTAACACAGTTATATACACAATTGAGCGCACAGTCCTGAACAATGTCTTAAAAACAATTTTTTTTTGTAGCGTTACGTCAACTCCATACACCTCCATAAATTACAAAATGTATTTGTTGACATGTTATGTTGTTAGTATACAATAGAGTTTTGAACAATTCAACTTGGTTGATATAAAAGAGGTAAATAAAATCCATGCATTCCATTATATAGACACAATCATACAGTTCACACACACACAGACACATACACAACTAATTTGAAAATCCTGGTTATCAAACTGGGGTATTTGTGGCGGGCTGGTGTGCCGGTCGATATTTTAAGTTGCAATGAAGCATCCTAATGAAACTTGGGATATAGCAATGTTGCATGCAGGCCTAACTTAGAATTGTATTTTGGGAATATCAGAGGGAATGTCAAGGCAACTGTTACCTAAAATATAGATAATTTTCATACAGTACAAGAGTTTGGATGGAGATATTGTACTGAAATGTTGTGTGTAGGTAGCTTACCTAGTTTTCGAATTTCATTTGTGACCCGTTGAGTCAAGATCAAAGTCTAGGTTTAAAAAAATAGAGGAACTGTTTTCTCTCTTTAATTAAAGTTTTAAAGTGTGTATTGTAATGGAATTTTGTATGTTGTTAGCTTACATGCAGAACTAGCATGGGATTGCATGTGGGACCAGTTGGATAAAGGTCAAGGTCACTGTTACTTAAAATAAAATAAAAAACTTTTCGCTCAATTACTTTGTGTGTAGATCATCTAGATCTTTCGTGGGATAGCACATTTATTGAAAATAATATTTTTCATGTTGAAAATATTGTTTCCATACATTGTTTTATTTTTGTTTTGAAGAAGAGAAGAATTCCCTCTACACATTACAGAGCTTCAGGTAAAGTTTGTGTGTTTTAACTTTGTTTGCAGTACCTTCTTTTGTATTTTTTGCTGTATATGAGATAACTTGATACGCACAGGTTGCTATATCTGCCTTTATTTTTATGTCGCAACGGATGAAGGCATGAAACATTGAACTTGTCAATCCATACTACGTCCGTACGTTCGCCCCGAAGCTTGCGTTTTGAAATCCTCTTGAGGTGATCTTGCTCCAACAGTCATAGTTAAATGATCTTTACTGTTTAAGTGATCGTTAAGAAAAAAATCTGGACCGCAACGATATTTGGCCGAATTATGGCCGTTTGTCTGTTTTTTATCACTCTAGAATATATAGTTGATTTGCCTGCGTCCAAACATGTCTTGTGGGGTCTTAAATGTCAGTGACACATTTCTAGTTTTGTATTTTCATTATCAGATTTTAAAGCATACATCTCGTATTTGCAAATATGCTCACATTGAACATAACTAGCAAACGTAATGGCAATTATCAAAATTTGAACTTGTAATAAAACATATATAAAGCAAAATGTTTCACGGTCATCGACTTAATCTTACTTCCAGTTTTCCGACGTTAACAGTTTACGCAAATAATAAATGGCGTTTCAAAGTAATTATAAGAAAGTGATTAATAAACTGCAGGAAAGGATAACACAATTAGAAACTATTGGTAAGAACATAATTCATGTAATATGTATGTTCAATGGATATCAAATTGACGAATGCATCTTATGATTGCAGAGTAGTGAACGTTCTGGGCAAATTTTAACAATCAATTATCATTTATATATCATTGATATTTTACTTCTATTGCACACTGTTAGAATAATAAATCACAGCAACTGATGCATACAGTACTTTGATGGAACGCCAATGGTGACTGGCAAAGATTGATCGGTAGAAATGCCATTGCTTTTTTAGTAACAATGGTTATGAGTAAGAATAATGAAACACAAGAGACGCCAGGGACGTCCCCGGGAGAGATAGCCGTGTTTGGGCCACTGGACTTTGTTTACAAAAGAAACTGATCCTCAACTTATATGAAGCCTAAACTACAATCTGAACATGAAAATAAAATTCAGGACATACACAAACAAAACAGAAACATTACTTAAGGTGTGGATATACAATGTTTTGAATGTTCATGGACATTAATTTCCTTACAAAAGAAAACACTTTCCTTCGGCGAAAACGTTTGAACGATTGATGATTTGAGTGCTGACACGTTGTCATTCAGCATGTTCACATCGATGGCCGAAATAATAGAGTATAGACTAATTTATACAATCCATTTAACTCATTTAACAATATCAATGAGAAAAGTATGAACATAACTCGATGATGTATTGAGCACGATTAGCTACTACATTAGCAGTACATCTTGCGTCGATAAAGCATTGAGCACGATTAGCTACTACATTAGCAGTGTATCTTGCATCGATGAAGCATTGAGCACGATTAGCTACTACATTAGCAGTGTATGTTGCATTGCATAAGCATTGAGTACGATTATCCTCTACATAAGCAGTGTATCTTGCATTGCATAAGCATGGAGCACGATTATCCTCTACATAAGCAGTGTATCTTGGGTCGATAAAGCATTGAGCACAATTAGCTACAGCATTAGCATTGTATATTGCATCGATAAAGTATTGAGCACGATTAGCTACTACATTATCAGTGTATCTTGCATCGATGAAGCATTGAGCACAATTAGCTACTACATTATCAGTCTAACTTGCTTCAATGAAGTATTGAGCACGATAAACTACTACATTATCAGTGTATCTTGCGTCGATGAAGCATTGAGCAAAATTAGCTACTACATTATCAGTCTATCTTGCGTCAATGAAGTATTGAGCACGATTAACTACTTCATTATCAGTGTATCTTGCGTCAATGAAGTATGAGCACGATTAACTACTACATTAGCAGTGAATATTGCATCGATGAAGCATTGAGCACAATTAGCTACTACATTATCAGTCTATCTTGCGTCAATGAGGTATTTAGCACGATTAACTACTACATTATCAGTATATCTTGCGTCAATGAAGTATTGAACACGATTAGCTACTACATTAGCAGTGTATATTGCGGAAGCTGCATTCAGTCTTATTAAAAGCCATAATACCAATTGTAAATATCTGAAATAGATTTAATGCTAAAACCCTTAATAATGTCGCTTAATGATTAAATAAGTTGGAACGTTTCTGTTATTTCCGTTGAAACTCACGATATTGACTCACACGGATCAATAACAAAGACTCATAATTATACAGATATTAAAGTGCTAATAGCGAATTCTTGCGATAACGTTTCAACCAGGGATCCCTCGATTCGATTCCCGTTTTTTTTTGTTCTAAATATTGTTCGAGATTTAGTTCTTTGGCTGCCATATTTTTATTTTCCAAAGCAGTGAATCGTACAAATCAGAAAGTGCAAATATCTTTAAGCACATTTCTTTAACAGGCTTAATTGGGAAAGTGTACAAACATGAAAGCGTAATTAATTATCTGTTGTAAATTCAAGTCCGTTATATTGCCTGGAACACACAAAAATCAAATAAAGCAAACGGTGGTCGTCAAGCCAATGCACATGTCATCGTGCATTTGTGTTTTGTTAAGAGTAGTCGGCAAGCTGTCGCGTCAACGCTGGTATTGTTTGCATCATGTCTCTTGTTTCGCCCTCCCCCACACAAAACATTCGTATGGTTTTGTTTGCATGTCAAAAGACCTGTCAGTTCATATCCGTGCATTTAAATTGCATGATAACAGTCATCAAAGTAGGGGCTTTCAGTTCTTACATGATTTAGAAACTGGCTTTCGTTTTGATGGCTGCACAAATGTGAATGCTTATTTGTTTTTCTAAATATTGAATAGCATTTTGTTTTGTAGTATTTCTTCGCTATATGAACTGCCGTAAAAACACGCCTTATTTGCAGTAGTAAAAGAGGAGTTCAATACAAACGATTCGGGACGTACGGACGGACGTACATACGTATGGACGTACCGTGGGACAAGTGCAATGCGTATTGCATTCGACTCCGTGGGCGCATACAATGATAAACGCTGTGGTCACCGTTTTATGAAGATTCAAAGCATTAAAGCCATGCACACTCTTAAAAAAATGCCCAAATGACTACTTTTCTTGAACCTTTCTGTGATAATATATTTGTCGTAGCATACAGACTTCACGAATGTTATTGCATTGAGCACATTTCTAAGTGTTTCAACAAACACATTACACAGAAATATTATTCTGAAATCAATACTTATATTTTTGCATAATATAAACATTTCTTAATGGTTGTGTAAGTATGCAGCTAGTGCAAACTATTTCAAAAACGTATATTACCTGCGAGGAACAGTTATTTTATCTTTTTAATTAAATAGAACCCAATTTCCCATGTAGCTGTCGTTACAAAACAGTCTTATATCCGACTTCTCGTCACAAATACACGGGGCAAACCACGCTCAAAGAAGCGACACGAAGTGACTTTGACACTACAATTATCATATTTGACGTTTGCTCGATAGTTTACCTTTTATAGACGGCGTGTCGTGATGCTCCTCATATCTTCAAAGGCTTTCTAAAAGGCCAATACTTATCTTCTAGACACCACTGCTTTGTTAACATTAAATGATGCAATTGATAAATTAATAACATTGCATGAAATCTACCATTATTACCTTTATGTTCGCTTTTATAATTTATAGTAAAAATAAAACGCCAATCGTATTAGTTATTTGTACAGCGCAACTGTTATTGTTATTTGATGAAAAATGTTATGAAGTGTTTGCGAATAAAAACATGAATCCATACTTAAGGTTTGCAAGTGTTTATTGTTGGTGTAGAAAATTTGCTCATACATTGATGCCATTAAACAATGAATATGCATTATACATAAATGTAATACTTTATGATTCAAACATTATTGACCTGTGAATATAAAAAAAAAAAAATAAAAAAATGTAAAAGTGCACGTTTGCTTTGTAAAACACTTCAAACTTTGAACATGAATAACTCGACAAACGTCGCGTTTTAAATACGCATCGACAGACGTAACTTTGTGGCGCCACACATTTTGCGATAATTATATGTTGATATTTTATGTTGTTTGAAGTTATAACATGAAGTTGTCAACTTTTGAACCTGAAAGATTAAACTTTATGATAATTATGACTGCACAAAGATTCCCGAAAGTTATAGGATTAAATCAATACAGACAGTCTACATAATTATGTTTTTATTTTGATTGATTGTACAAATGTCGCTAATTGCAATAGTCAATAAATAGTTAGTAATCCCTTATGTGGCTTTTGGAATGTACGTATTTGTTACTGACAATGTCTGTCTGTTGGTCCTAAATCTTGAATCGTTGTGCACATTATACACAATGCATTGAATACATATTTATCTTGCAAAGCGCTTTTCAGATTTCACATAAATGCTCATATATTTATTAGAACAAATATTGTTAAAATACTGTTTTATAACATGTTTTATTTAGTTTTTGTTTTATTACAACAATAAGCACTTTTTTTATCTTACATAAGAGGACAATAACATTTGGAAAGTTTTCATTGATTACATATTCTAACATTGACTTATCGCATGCCGACATTTTAGTGAAATGCCATCGCCAAAAAGAAATGACATCATTTTATCTTTTTGATACCTAACTTGCATCATTATTTTGCAACAAGAAGAATTTAATTTTCCTTTAAAAAAAAAAAAAAAATGAGTTGACAGTCGTTGTCATTTCAAACTATAGTTAAATAAAATCGTCCAGAAAATTGTTCAGTAAGATTATGAATAGCTCACAAAATAACTAATGCATAAACTCTTTCATAACACTTTGTATGAAATGTCAACTCGTGTCGGATCCTTTATATATATATACACGATATGAATGAATGCACTTTAGAAATATCAAGAATTGTTATCGGTATACATTGTCAATTTATTCAAACACACAGGAAACCACATTTGACGTTCGTTTTATGTCAACACAACAATTATAATGTAAAACTCATTCCGAGCAATAATTAATGACACATTTACATATGACAGACAGACAATAAATTTATTTTACCCACCCACTGAAGCATTGTTTTTATATGATGAAGCGCACAACAGAAACATTCTAACAAATTTAAAGGTAATAAATCAAGACATAGACACTTACTCCATAAACAACTGGTAATGCTCTAACAAGAAGCAATATTGTATAAGTAAATGTAGTTAATATGTGAATGTGTTATGTCTATGAATACAGAAATGCCATACTCAAAGAACGACGCAAATACGCCAACTGCGACTGCAAAACGATCGTTAATGCTTTACTAGGTTTTCATTGTTAGAGCTTAAAATGCACATGTTCACACTATCAAGCTGATTAAAAAGTAATAAACAAAACAAAAACACAGACGACCATTTTAATTCGAATTGAAACTTCACTAGTTTGACATGTATGTATATACAATTTAAATAAACTTGCTATTTTAATGAGAATTCTGCACTTAACAAGATTCGTTAAGAACGATAATGAGTTTATTCTATGTTATATGTTTAAATATATTTTGTTTTATGGCTTATGATGGAAACTTTTATTTCTAACAATAATTCAACACTAATTTATGTATAATCTAAACTGAATGCCTAAGTCGCTGGTCACTTTAATGCTATTGGGTCCGAAAGTGGGGTTTTTCTGTTTAGTATACCGGACATTTTAACCATTCGTGTCACCACGTGTGTAATAAATTAGTTCAACAACAGAAACCATTGGACCTTATAATTGTTTGAACTCTCTAAGTTATAAGAAATATCACGCCGGAAGTGCGGATACTTTGATAACGGATGGCGCTTCGAAAACAGATAACAATAAAAGCCACACGCGAGAGGTGAGTGCTTCAGCATTTTCATCAATAACACTTACGTGTGTTTGTTTATAGTGTTTGGTGTTTTTTCCCAAAACTGCCATGAATGGGTTTAAATGTTCCTCCCCAAACGAGCTTGTTGAAAAACGTTTCGCCCTTTTTTGCATTAACTGCGCGTTAAAATGCCCTTTTTGAATTCACTTCGCCATGCCAATATGTCCGCCTGGGAAAAACATTAGCATATTGTGCTCAAGTCTTGTTTCTCTGTTCAGGCGGCTTCTAATGGAGGATCCCTGACAAGCAGACGGGCGAGGAAAGCCCTCAGAAGGCTGCTGGATAAACTGTCCACAGTGAACGAGGACACGTGAACCCTGGACCATCTCACATACATATATTCCAGTCAGCGCACTCCCTTGAGATTCCCCACGGTGACGTCATAGTTCAGGTACATTTTACTTGCAGAGTAACATTCGGTAGTTGTGTAGAAAGTATTTGTGCTGGGTTCATGGATTTTTCCAATAATATTATTGAAAGTAAAAAGATAAACATGCATGCAAGTGCAAATAAAGAGTTAAATGATAGGAAGACATTCAATGCACATTATCAATAGCAATAATATATTTATTCTACATGCAAATCAGTCTAGACTAGTTATGAGTTGTTACGTGCTAATCATACAATTTTGGTTTCAACAGTTGATATGCACCAGCATTTGATTGTCGCATGTAATTTATTGCATACTATTGTCACATATTGAAAAAATAGCCTTAGAACTGAGATAATCTTTTCATGTGACCCACTGTAAAAATGATGTATCACTGAGCTTGTTTGCTGCCCTTAAAAAACAATTCATGCCATAAATATGTGTGGTCCAATACATGTTTAGGAAACAATTGCTCTTGCAGTTTTAGTAAATGTCAGTGTGCTAGACATGCTTATGTATTTAAGCCAGCCATTTATTTATTTTTTAAGAAATCCACTTATTAAAAATAAAAAATATTAATTGAAGTATCACGTTCATCTTTCGTAAAATTTCTTACTTTTTGTAAAATGGCTCGATTAAACGTGTTTGTTTCATGTCTTGTCTAGAACTGCCACAGGAAGGGATGTGTTTTTACATGTTGATATTTTGAAAATGTCCCATCTTCAAGTTAATGCATATGAATGATGAAGTTAGCCGAGTCGTGTTGCAAAACCTATTATTTATACAAACTAACAGGCTCTTTGCCAAGTGGCATATTTGCGTAAACATATTTACCTGAACTTTCATATAAGAGGTGAGTGAAGGTGTAAACTTGATGGACATGAAGCTGCCAGGCTAGCTAAGACGTAAACTTTATACACCTGAAATTTCAAATAATAGCTGCTAGGTGTTATCTTGTTCTGTGTAATCTGTCTTTAAAGACAGCAGTCAGTTGATCTTAAAAGCGGACTCTTAAATCAGGTGGTTGTTTAATGCAGGGGGGCTTGTTAAGGCAGCTGTCTGTTGTTGTACTAGTATGCTTGTTACTTAACTTACAGGTCATGTTACCACATATATTGCATAATGCTTTCACTTAAATTTATTGAGTAAATATAATAAAGTAGTATTTAATAAGATATGGTTTGTTAAATCTACCTTTTTTCATTCATTCCGTTTCGATGAAATAACTTTCCAAACTGTGAAGCTATTTTCATCTGATTAATACGCATGTGACCTATGTTGTCACTTTTAGGTGTCTATTGCCTACAATTTAAAGCAAAATATAAGAAATAAAATGTATAGCCTACACACCCATCGTTTATTAAAATCTACAAGAGTAAAAAGTTGCACAATTATTTGCATTTCTGAACATTCTCTTTCCACCACAAATGTAATTTTATGTTGACACACATTTAAATGACGTCACTTTGCTTGCTATAAAAATATAATGACCTACTGTATATTAAACTCATTGCAATAATACAGAGCATTATTGGGTAAAGTTACCAAACAAATAATCATACGATTATCACTATCATACATGCAAGTTGGGCCTGGGCCCGTATTCACCAACCCATTCTTAGACTTAAAGAATAAAGAACAGTCGTAGACTTAATAAAAAATACCTGCAAGTTTGCATATATACATGCTTATAATGGTGCTTATACCATTACAATCTTTTTGTCAATGGAGAATCATATAACTATAGGTGTTAACTGCCATGATTTTCTTCATTTTCAAGTAGTTTTAGAACATAAAAGTCTTAAGAAAAAATTCTTTATTTTTATACTTAAGTCTAAAAATAGGTTGGTGAATACGGGCCCAGATTTCTTTTACAAAGATATCTTTGACTGTCACATCCATACTTTTGTTGATTTACCACAGAAAAAAAGGATGTCAATTAGTAGAATTCTCAGATAACAATGGGCTTGCAAAATTGTGGAGTCACACCTTTGCACTGAATGGGACTGTTGCTCAGTAACATTGCTGCCGTACTGACACTCGGTCTTTTAATACCTTATCCAGGGTTAATTAGGATAACTGCATGTGGTCATTAGTCACAGAATGGAGGTGTTTGTTAAGTGCAGACGTTTTTAATCGAAAATGCATTCATTGGATTAAGTAATGGCTGATATTTAATGGAGGAAGTCGCTTAATGCATGTGGTCACTACCACAGGTTAAACTGTACCTGAAGTTGAATATAATAATGGCAGTGTGAGTGAAGGTTTTAACGAAATACCTGCAGTTTTATATCAAAACTGCCCGGTGAGCTAAGGTGTCAAAATGATGTACCTGAAGTTTCAAATAATAGCTGCAAGGTGAGCTTAGGTGTAAACATGGTGTACCTGAAGTTGAAAATAATAGCAACCAAGTAAGTGAAAGTGTAAACATGATGTACCTGAGGTTACATATAATATCTGCCAGGTTTCATCAGTCACTCTTGTTGTGCACTGATTGAGTCACACACATAATATTATGATGGATGACAGCAGCATTTTTGGTCAAATTTTACTTCAGAGGCAAACATAAATTGCTCGTAATTACCTATGTTGTGTCTTTTTTATTGGGCTGATTAATTAATTATTTGTTTTACTTAAGTAATTTCATTTTCATTGGTGGGCACAAAAAAATAATAATATTTTTATTTAAATGTTACATGTATTAAATTTGCATTTTATGTTATGTTGTCAATTTTAATTTAAAAGTATAATTAATATTAAACAATTCTTTATAGAATTCTGATTAACTTAACAATTTCTTCAATACATGTTTCAAATAAAATATGTCATGATTATGATAATAATTTGATATTTCATGCTTATATGATTTTTTCCTTTTTGTCGTCCATTGTGTGTAGGTTGTACTGTTTTACTTGTTAGAACAAGAGATTTTTATTTGCTGTGGCTAAACAGGATATAATTCGGTTGAATACACTTGTTCTGAGTCTAGGTTTACTTCTTTGCACTGAATTTAATGTGTCTTGTGACTGAATATGAAGGGCATGTCAATTTAATTGCTTTTTAAATATTTAAATTGAATTAAATGCCTAATGGGAAAACACAAGAAAAACCCTAAAGCACTTAAAAAGGGTGCACCATTAAACACTGCGTTTCAAGCAATTCATCCCCCAACAGACTTTAAACCTTTAACCAGACCAAGACCAAGATCTTGGTCTTGATCCAGGATTAAAAACGCTATTGGGCTTAAATAAACTGGTGTAAACTGAAACCAGACATGGCAGAACATGCTGCTTAAGGACTGAACTACGAGAAAACTTGGAATCGTAGGCTGAATATCTCAAAACAATATCAACAAAAAGCAAACATGGTCGTACTGGCTACTTACAACTTACCAAAAAGAAAACATGGACATTCAGTCTACATACATACATACAACTAAACAAAGACAACACACTTATCTATACAAACAATGTAAACAAGACCAACTACAAACTAAGAAGTACATCATGAATAGAACTGCTGATCATTTTCCATGAGGAGTCGCTATGGTATACACCTTAACGAAATCAGGGTCAAATGCCATTACATTAAATGCTTATGTAAAGTGAATCATATTCTAACATTTATATTGTAAAATAATGTTTGTGGGATGCAAAATTGAGTAATGAATTTTGATTAATATAAGACACATTTTTTAATATGCCATTAATTTTGCATTGAAATAACATTGACATTTTAGCAATCAATGAAGTTTTACGTTTGTATGTATAATTAAGTGTGTCAAATTGTAGTTGATGTGTCAATCAGCAATAAATTTTAACAGCCCACTTTCTTTTAACTTTAAACCACAAGATGCATGATTGACCTGTTCATTTAGAGAAATTCATTAATTTGAATTCATTCATATTTATTAATTACATTAAAATAGCTGCAAAAAAAATTCTGCATGCATTCATACATTTTTAATGTTCTTTTCGATGCAAATCCTAAACCATGGCATTTATAATTTTTAAACAAATGGAGACAGTTTGTCCCCTTAGTTCAATATTGCATTTTCTACATTGCAAAGTATATGTCATACGAGTTAATCTTTAGTGAAGTTTACATTAACTACCGATAACTTTCTCCTAATTCGCCTGTTAACATTCAACACAGTATGCAGCCTTGAAACTCTGGCCTATTTCCCTCACTGGTAACCATTAATACACCTGGGTTTAGAGGAGACATTTTTGGGCGAAATTTCCAAGGTCCTTGATGGGGTTTGAACCAGTTAACCTTAGCTCCAGATTCCTGCATCCTACTTCTGGACTGCTGCTCCCACATATAAACTCATTATTTAAAATCTAAATCACACACACACACACANACACACACACACACACACACACACACACACACACACACACACACACACACACACATAAATATATATATATATTTATATATATTCCATGCAGGGGGGCACACACAATCCGTCTATGGGTGATTGGGATGGTTTTGAGTTTGGTGTTTTTTTCTATGTCATGATTTCGTGTTCGGTCTGTTACTTAAACCTCCCTGGGAGGATATTTAAATTACTTCGGAATATTATTCCCCATGATCAGACAGTGTGTTGTGAAGAACTCGTTTGCTCCTTAGTTGAAGGTCAAGGTCACAATTGAAGGTGAAAGGTCATACATTTTAGTTTCAACTCTGTAATGTTAACATTCCTGGAAGTATTTTCATACATACGGAATATTACGCTAGTCAATTGTTCCATGTGTTTGGATCAGTCGAGTGGCTTGTGTGATGATGTATCTCACGAGAGGTGGAGCCTCGAGTGTGATACGAAATAGCGCAAGCCACGAGACTGATACAAAAACTTGTAACAATTGTCTTGCGTTATATTCCTTTTATTATATACAAATTTGAATCATTTAAGTTACAAAATATGAGTTTAAGCGTTCTTAATTAACCAACAATGCTCTTATAATTTTTTGCATTCAAAGTAACGTCATTAAAAGTAGTCCGGCTAGTATGGTAATACGGAATTGGAAAACTAGCGAGTAGCATAAATCGGGAATTATTTCTGTGCAGTTGTATTTTACCGATTGATACAACTTGTATTGTTTGGGAACATAAAGCAGGTATATAATAAAACTTCTGATTATTATGCCTAATGACAACACTGCAACTGTAATGTTCATAGCTCAAAGGTCCAAGCCACAATTCTAGGTCTTTGTTCATAATTTTTTGTTTCTGCTATGTTTTTTTTTAAATGCCTTGAAGGATTTTAACATAACTTCTTATTCCCCTTGACCAGGTAATGTGTCACATAAACATCTCATGTTGCTCTTTGAAAGCTTAAGGTCACGATTCAGGACAAGGTAAATCAACTTAAGATTCTGCTCTATGACTTTTACATATCTTGGTGGATTTCAATATAATTTTGGATTATGTCCCATTAACAAACTATTTGTTGCTAACAAATCACATGATTCTGTTTGAAAGATAAATGTCACAATTTCAGGTCAAATGTAATATATTTTAGTTTGCAATCCGTAACTTTTACTTTATTATAAGTTTGAAAAAAAAATGAATTTATTGTTGAATTGTTGTTTCTGTAACTTTTTTTATTTCTGGGAGGATGTTAATATTACTTTGTATTATTTAGATAATTATTCAAGTTTATTTTTTATATCTCCTCAGCGATAGGTCAGTTCACACATCAAGGTCAAAGACCATTAACATAAAGTTCTGGTCTCTCACTTTAATGCCTAGTGGCCATGTTATTATTTTTTCCATTATGATAAAAGGATGTGTCATGTACAATTCTTATGCTCTTAGGTGACAGGTCAAGGTCACAATTCAAGGTCATGAACTATTTTTTTTTATTTTAGTTCTTTTTTCAACTTGTAAAGATAACATTCTGTACTGTTCATTGTTAATGTTGTGCCCCCAATCCCTGACAGGCATATACACTTTAGGGGCATATGTCACATTTTGTTTGATTTTTTGATCCAGCATTTCCATTAAAGTCTATTTGTTGGCAAGGGGCCCATTTCAAATCTTCCTAGTAAATCAATTTCAATGTATTCATGACCTTTCTGTAGCTGCTTACAAACAGCATTGTATAATTGTTTTGTCATGCAGCGTCTACTTTCAATTCCGAAAAGGTATACACGCATATACATTTCAGATAAAAACTTTCTTGTATATTTATCAAAGCCGTTGTATGAGTATTTTAAAATTGATTCAAATGATGCACAGAGTGAGTGTAATAACATTACGTGCAACCAATGTAGAGCATGGTGATTTTTGCAAAAAATTGATTAAACATCTCAAACACATGCTCGCGCAAAATGAAAAATGTACTTAAGATTTTCCATCTTACAACGCACAAAAGCTCTCGGGTTAGTTGAGAAGTGACACTTGGGGACACAATGTTCAAACAGACATACAGTGACAGTCATACCAATTTTTGCAAAAAGCTGTACACTTCTTAATTAATTGTACCAAAGTAAACAAAATCATTGTTAAAGCATGCATGTTTGTGGAAGAGATTGGGCAGTTTAAGAAGATTATTGTGGCAGTAAGATTGACTTTTTTTAATGACAAAAGCAACGGTTTTGGTTTTGCACAAGAAATACATGTTAGAAATGATAACATAAATTAATAATGTTTTTGTTTGTTGTGGGTTTTTTCTATTTTCGTATAGGCAGGGCAATAAACTTGATGTGATGTGTCTGAACAGTCATTTACTATAATTAGAAAATCTGACACAGCATTTATATTTGTTCTACATCATTTGTGACGTTTCATTTGTTTCAGCCAATCAAATGTTATACTTTGACAAAAGCAATTTCGTGTATCCAACAATTGTATCATAAAAAAGGTTTTCATAAATAATTTAATAATTTTCTTAATTAAATTGTGTTTTTTTTCTGTCAAATGTGAATACACTGTTTGTGTGTAATTAACCTTGAGTAGTCTTATTGTAGTTAGTTTGTTTTTATTTATAATGAAATTACCATAGAATATTCTTATTCTGAGTAATTTAATTTATGTCGAGGGTCAATAAAATACCCAATCATAACAAAAAATATGCATCTTTAATTTTACTCTTTAGATATTTATTTAGCTCATCTGAACACGATGTGCACATGGTGAGCTATTGTGGTAGGTTGCTGTCTGTTGGCATGTTTTGTCAACAATTTGCTTCAAATGAGGTGTACACCTTTTGGCTGATTTTCATTAAACTACACAGGAATGAATCTTGGGTGACCCTCCTTTAAAGTTGTTAAATGTCTCTGAAACTGCAAAGCCCAGATGTGTATTATTTGGTATGTACCATTATCTATAAAGGTTGTTCAAATCATGCCAAAGGGTCAAAACTTGCAATGCCATGTATAAAGGCTGGGGCATTTTTAAAGGTTGGTTGTTTCGCCTGAATTGAACGTTTATTTATGCCTCAATACATATTTCATTATTCAAGCAATTAAATATGAATTATTCAATTCTTTCAAAATAATACTGTCTGCTGTTGAACTTAAAAAATACGATATGATTATTTTGAGACACAATCATCATGTGTTTGCTCTTTGACATTTATTTTCTGCATTATTAATCCACATTTGGTGACAACACCAATACAATTCTGCCATTTTATGAAAAAAGTGTTATTTATAACGAAATGTTATTTAAATTACAGAAGCCATATATTCTGCTCCTGACATTTGATTAATGAAGGCGAAAAAAAATGTTCTAAAATGTGCAGATCTACATGCTGTCCTCAATCAAAAATATATAAATTCAAACTATGCAAATAATAAATGTTGATGTAAAACATCTTAAATCATATTGGAAATATTAAAGGTAATTGTATTGGGAGTGAGCTTGATCATGATGTGTGTTAATTTAAACAGTTCTTGCCTCAGAATAGATCGGTATTTACTAAGGTTGTCGGTAGTTCATTAACTATCATTGCCAGCTGCTCTCACGTGAGTTTTGCCTCACATGTAGGAACAATGGATTTTCTAGAGCAAAAACAATGAACGGTTGCTGATTGAAACAAGCAGTTTTTTTTAAACTGACATGATTTAAAACACTTTCTCACCTCTCGGGGATGATCACTTTTCAACATTTTCTAGGAAAGAAGCATTTTTGTTGGGATCTGGGAGACACATTATTGCAGAGCATGAACAAACCTGGGGTTCAATTAATTAAACTGCATTATGTTAAAGATAAAATTAATTAAAAAGCATTATGTTAAAGATTTGTGTTTTGTATGGGTAGACACCTTTTTAGCTGAATTTGTTGACATGATCTATAAAACTTTGTTAATCTGTGGTTACAGTCACGTTGATGCTTCTAATTTAAGTATTTTTATGCCCCCTTCTTCGAAGAAGAGGGGGTATGCCCCCTTCTTCGAAGAAGATGGGGTATATATTTTTTGGCCTGTCTGTCTGTCATTGTGTGTGTCTGTCCCAAAACTTAAACCTAGGTTAACATTTGGTCATAACTTTTGCAATATTGATGATAGCGACTTGATATTTGGCATGCATGTGTATCTCATGGAGCTGCACATTTTGAGTGGTGAAAGGTCCAGGTCATCCTTCAAGGTCAAAAAACTAAATCCAAGGGAAGTAATAAGCTTTGAAGGGAGATAATTTCTATACCTGCCAAATGATAAATATAAATTTCATTTCAAAGCGGGGCAGTAGGGGGCATTGTGTTTCTGACAAAACATGTCTTGTTTATCATATATTTACATAATATAAATTGTATTTACAAAAAAGCTGTGTTTCCTAGATCATTTGGTGCAAACAAAAAGGAGCCAGGTGCAACGATATGCTATTTGCTTGGAATTTTCCTTATGCCTATTTGTATTCTACACAATACATTAGCTAGTGTTAAAACAGTGGTCATTATATGTATGTAAACGGACGACTTAAATCCCAGCGATCGGGGGGTTAATGTCGAAGTCGGCTGAAGATTCATATCGAAGCAGACTATAAACCGCAACTTTAACTTTAACATTATATTGCCTTATACAATTTAGGGGACACTTCACACAAGAAACCCATGTGTCAGGTCACCTATGGAAGACATGTCAGAGACCAGCCCGTCAAGCCGGGTTAACCAGTCCATGTCACAGCGGGTACTGAACGGGTCAATCAAGAAACAGGTAGACCTTGATTCTTCACATTTGATATGTGTTTCATTGTCCTTTATGTTATCATGGACCATTTTAGTATGAAATTTGAAGAGATCTTATGCTTTGAATTTGAGTTAAGTTATTTAATTGCAGTAAACACAAGATTGCAGCAATTGATATTTAGTAAGATCCTGCATCAAAATCAAACAAACGAGCAATATGAAATTCAAAGATAACAATAGCTATCTTATCAAGGCTTCCGCTGGCATAACATTTACTTTCTTTAGCCAAATGGGTCAATTTGCTAGCAATTGGCTAATTTGGAAAAAGGTGGAGAAAGACCTGCATATTCATTTTCAAGTTTACAACTTATAAACAACCATTCTTTTTGATGAACAAATTGCTTTCCAAGTTCATGGTAAAGGAGGCAATAACATTGCACAATAGTTGCCCACCATATGACCATGTACTGCTTGCAATATTCACAGATTTTCAGTCAAAAGAGAGATGTACTATGATTTTGTTGCAAAGCACACATGGGGAAGTATGATGTTCTGTTTTTATGCCAAAAAACTGTCAATGTTCAAATCTCTGCAGACACCAGTCAATGTTCATATCTCTGCAGACGCCTGTCTATGATGTTCATTATTCTGAAGACGCCAGTCTATGATGTTAATTTCTCTGCAGACGCCAGTCTTTGATGTTCATTTCTCCGTAGACACCAGTCTATGATGTTCTTTTCTCTGCAGACACCAGTGTATGTTCATATCTCTGCGGACGCCAGTCTATGATGTTCATTACTCTGTAGACACCATTCTATGATGTTCATTTGTCTGTAGACACCAGTCTATGATCATTTCTCTGCAGACACCAGTCTATGCATGTTCTCTTCTCTGCAGACACCAGTATATGTTCATATATCTGTAGACACCAGTCTATGTGAATTTCTCTGTAGACACCAGTCTAGGTTAATTTCTCTGCAGACACCAGAATATGCAGATGCCAGTCTATGTTCATTTCTCTGTAGACACCAGTCTAGGTTCATTTCTCTGCAGAAACCAGTCTATGTTAATATCTTTGCAGACGCCAGTCTATGTTCATTTCTCTGCCGACGCCAGTCTTTGTTCATATCTCTGTAGACACCAGTCTATTATGTTCATTTCTTTGCAGACACCAGTCTATGTTCATATCTCTGTGGACACCAGTCTATGATGTTAATTTCTCTGCAGACGCCAGTCTATGTTCTTTTCTCTGCAGACACCAGTCTATGATGTTCATATCTCTGCAGCCACCAGTCTATGTTCATTTCACTGCATACACTAGTCTATGTCCATATCTTTGCAGCCACCAGTCTATGTTCTTTTCTCTGCATACACTAATCTATGACCATATCTTTGCAGACGCCAGTCTATGTTCATTTCTCTGCCGACGCCAGTCTATGTTCATATCTCTGTATACACCAGTCTATGATGTTCTTATCTCTGCATACACTAGTCTTTGTTCATATCTCTGCAGACACCAGTCTATGTTCATTTCTCTGCATACACTAGTTTTTGTTCATATCTCTGCAGACACCAGTCTATGTTCATATCTCTGCAGACACCAGTCTATGATGTTCATATCTCTGCATACACTAGTCTATGTTCATATCTCTGCATACACCAGTCTATGTTCATTTCTGCATACACTAGTCTATGTTCATATCTCTGCAGACACCAGTCTATGATATTCATATCTCTGCAGATACCAATCTATGTTCATATCTCTGCAGACCACAGCCTATGCCAAGCGTTACAAGTCCAACTGTGACTGGGCTGAGCCGCTTCACAGTGTGGACCTGGTGAAGAATGATGATGTTTTCTCACCCTCTCAAGTCTTTGTGCTGCCAAGGTTTGTACAGTTTGCTTTCAGGTTCAAGCAAACCGTTAAGTGTGATAACATTTTTTTTAATTTGTAAAATCTCCCCCCCCCCTCTAAAAAGAGAAGAAAACTATCTACTATACAAACCGTTAAGAATCAAACACAAAGAAACAGAAAATTCAAGTGTGGTGTCCTCTGACAGCTCTTTTGAGGTTATTATACATGATCTGTACCAAGACACATGCACTCAAGTTTTATTCACTTGAAAAGCAGTGACCAAATTTATGAAATTTATGATTTCTCTTGATAAGTTTATTGCTACTGAATATGAAATTTTGAAAATTTTACATAATGTCTCATATCATTATAATAATTTTTAATTCACAGTTTGTTATGAACATGAATTTATATTTAAATAATCTGATAATAATAATAATAATAATAATAATATGTGTTATCTTGAGAAATGAGTTCTGTTTCTGTTGTCAAGTTTTTTGCCAGGTTTTGTTTGTATAAAACTATCTATTTTATCTGTTTGGTGTGCATCACAGGTGTGAATAAAATATCTTCCCACAAAGTGCGTTAATCCTCCAAACAATTAGTTGGAAAGAAAGAATGTTATGCTTAAAAGTGAGATTTTGTCAATAATCTCTTACAAAATGTGGAATAAATTTTATGGTGATATGTAACTTACAGAACATGTTAAGGATGCTTCACAAAATTTGGAAGAAAGAGTAAATCTTTGTTGGACATTTGTCATGCATATACATTATTTTATCATGATATTAACGATTTTTATAATTTAAATCCAGATTTTTACTTTGTAAGGGAGGGGTTATAAAGGAGTTTCTCCGTCAGTCCTTAATTATTTGCTCTTGAACATAGCTGACAAAATGATGTTGGAGTGTTAGTCACAACTTTGNTACTACCAGGTATTTGAAGCGAAGCCTTCTGCAAAGTGCACTCGTACAACGTGAAATGATAGGTCGAAAGTTCCTACCACGGGGGTGGTTCTGACATTGCTGGTTGCTTGAAATTACTTAAATCGAGGAGTCCTGATTGTCTTGCTGTTTAGTACCTGAAATGCAGGATAGGAATTGGAATACAAATATTATTGTAAAACGTATTGCACAAGTCATATTTAATCTTTATGGGTGACAAACAGTGTCAATAACAAATACTTTATTTTACTAGTTTACTTTAGTTTTTTTTTGCTAAAACTTCTTTATGTACAACTCATCCTAGGTCAACACCATTTTATTACATTCTAATTTACTTAATTGGTGCAATATGATGTATGTCAGATGTTATATGATGTATGGTCTATATCAACTTGCTGACTTTAATTGCTCTGTTTCAAGGGTTTAAATGACAAGCTGTCCACATTTACTGCAACATTGAAAGTTATTTCAACATTATAGTTGCTATAAATAGCTTCAAATGTACTGGAACAGCTGTTTAATGTCGAAATAACCTGAAACATATAATAATAAAAATAGAAAAAGTAACTGGATGACTCATAACAGGAGTTACCATTATAAGTCAATATCCTCTGTAATCCGTATAAGTAAAACTGCAACAATTAATATAATAAAGGGCCCCGTACACTTTCAGTGAAATGCTCAATTTTATGTATAGACTAAAATTGACATTAAGTTTTTACCACATTTTGTTTCTTTGTTGGACTCAATATTTTTTATTTTGTTTCATTTTTATTTGAATACTTGTCTTGCAAGAAAGGATTTTATTGCATTTTTATGTTTCTGTGGTTTGCATTGAACTTGCTGAGGAGGAATTTATAAGAACTGTTGGATGGAAATTTATCATTGAAAACAGGATATGCTCAAACGCCATTCAAAGCGTCAAAAACCTTTTTTAGTTAACAGTGAATTTTTTTGCTCAAAATTACAGCCTGTTACAGGCTGTTTTCCAATCTAAAAAAGTTAATTATTCAAGCTGGGGGACAATGGTGAAAAAATATGCTCTGCACAAATGACAAATAACAATCAAATTAAAGACAGACATCTTGTTATTAGTAGGGATTTATGAAATGAGTGTGTAAATTAATTATGGAGAATACATCTTACATACAAACAACAAATATTTCTTAGTGATGTAAACAGTAAAAGTATATCATGGAAACAAGAGTTGGGTAAACACATGAAATATTAATTAAACTCAGTTTTATACATCAATAACACAACTAGAACTCATTAGTGTGTTTATTAACATGTTTTAATGTTTTCACCATATTGTGTATAATTTAAAAAAGTCATTTACTATATTAAATTTAAAACATTGAAAAAGTCTATGTTTATATCGTGTATGATTATTGCAAGTTTAACATGCATGTAAAAGAATATTAACTAAACATTATCTTCATTGTAAGAAGAAATTAAAGCAGCACTTTATAATATAAATTTAAAAAATGCAGTTAAACATGCACTTATAATCAAATTGGAATACTGTTATTTATAATAACTATTAATATTTATAATGTTTCAGTTTTCCCAATTTCGTGGTTTATCGCATATGTTTCCCTATCCAAAAGGCACAGGCCGTAAAATTTAAAGCAAAAAAGTCACTGATAAATTTAATTTCCTTTTAAAATGTTCTCCTGTAGCAGGGATAGTTTTAATAGTGACTGCAAACAGTAACAAAGTGAATGCAAAAGTAATTAGGTACATTGATTTTCAGCTGTACTTTAAAGTTTTGTGAAAACCTTGATAACAATATAACAGTACACTTGCGTGTTTCATATTTATAAGCAAATGGCATACGGCTTTTTTAAACATATATAAACTATTTGGCAGATTGTAAATGGATATTTTAATAATTTATTACCCTTTGCCCTATGCAAACATGATGAATTATGACATTACTATCGTGTCAAATATTTGCAACAGATTTACCTATACTTACGTTATTTTAAAACTGTATTTCTGTTGTTTTTTTCGTGGCGCTTATTACTTAAATTTAATTAACAAAAGACAAACTTTTTTGGGATGTTCTGTGAAACATCAGTGTGATTATAACCCAGGGTACGTAGTAAAGAGGGGTATATGGGAATAGTCATGGATGTTGGTTCTTGTAAATGTCTGTCTGTCCATAGACAAAAACATGTCCAGAAGCATTCTAATTCACGTTGCAGCAATTTCAACGTTCAACTTGCACATATTACTCCTTATTATATGAAGTTATGCATGTCTAATTTGTATTGTCCTATGTTTAAAATTACAAAAGTTATGCCCCTTTTTTACTTTCTGTACCATTTTTATTGTTACTTTAAACTTTGTTAATATATAAACATCTCTGTAACTGCCACATCCAGATGTGTTACATTTTCTCTCTACTAAGTTTCATCAAATCATGAACCTGGGGGTCATAAAACTGGCAACACACAGGGGTTCAAATTATTTACATAGACTTAAATAGCAAAATAACCTTAACAAATATTTTCCTCTGAAACCACTATGCCATAAGGGTTTAATGTTTCCTATGTCACATTGTATTGTGGTTCTGTACAAATTTAGTTTTAACAAATGGCCTTGGGGTCAAAACTGTCTTGGCCCTAGTGTCCACGTTTTTATTTTGACAACCAGCTACATAATACTCAATGAGGCATTGGTTGTTTTTTTTGTCACTATTGTGATGATTTCTAGTTGATAATGAATTAAGAAATAAGTGTGTTATTACAACTTGTTCGTAGTATTTGGTTGTAAAAACATTGTGAGGACATGATTCGTGTTAAAATAACCTAGTAAACTACATATGTATGTACATGGATGATTTATTAAGGTTTTTTATAAACATATTATGCAATGTGATTGATTGTGGGAACATGTTTATGTCCTTATGATGGTTTAATTAAAATTAATCTTGGAGTTAAAAGGACACATAAGTCAACCCATTTATTACCAATTGATTGAAACTAATTATTTGTCAAAATCAGTGACAATAGCAGTTGATTGATACATTGTAAAGGCAGGCACAAAATAAATAAATATTGTTTGTATTCCCTCTTGTGGCCCATGCAGATGAAATTGTCCGGTCTTCTGACCGATTCCAATGCATTTTTATGTAAAAGCCAGGCTCAGACAAAAATCTTAAGACGTCAGGGCTTGTCCTTTCATTACAAATATAATAATGATGTATGAATTTTTTTATTGACGAGATTTTTCAAAAACTACAGGACATGTTTATACCGTAAACATTAGGAAATTATGTAAACCTGTTCAGGAGTATACTCGATGTTTCTTTAGTCAAGTGAAGTCAATTTTTGTTTTGTAAACAAAGGGCTCTGGCCCAGAATACATAGTTATACATTATAACTAATTATTAGATCATAACAGAGTTGTGTCTAGAACATGTTTATACAAATATATACGGGTTGTGTTAATAAAGCAATGTACATGATTAAGTTTTTGATATTTTTAGATCTTAACATAGTTGTGGTAAGAACAAATCCACACACACGCACACACAAACAACAACAACACAAACATAACAGATGCGGTGTAAATATATCGAAAGTATTTGATTTAGTTATTGATATTTTTCAGTAGATGATATATATATATTTGAGAATAGCTTCATCATAAGAGCTCATTAAGTTATAAAAATCTAGTGCAAGTTGAACTGTATTTGAGACTTCAACTGACCCAGTTTATTTTATAGTCATGCTTGTTGTTTAAAATTCAGTTGTGTGGTTTGTAAAGGTCAGTGGTGTTTGTCCAGTTCTGATTGGAGGCTTGATGATGCACTGTAACTACTTAACAGTACCGTTCACAAATTAGTCATTGTGGTACTATTGATGGATGACTTGATAATGAACATGACCTTTGTTAGTTCCTGTTTTGTGGTAAGTTCTTAGTATGTCACTCATTTTCAAGCAGGTGTAGAGTAGTCCAAAATTTGTAAGCAAAACTTAAAGGTGAACTATTGCGTCGAGGCATGTTGATGAGTAAATGTCGAGTTGATATCAATTAAAGCATTTTAATATAGAAGGTATTGTCCGCCTACATTCTTTAAATTGATTTCTAACAAACTTATGATATTTTAATATAAAACTATGCAAATATTGTTCTTTAACTGAGTAAAAGGGGATCTCCAGTATTAAGTCTGATTAATTAATCATCTTTTAAATTCATTACACCCACCAATATACGTGTATGAGTTGAGGAATATTTAATGTCTGTTTCAGACACTATTTTCCTTTACTTTAACATTTATTAAAAACAATTGATTATGTCCAATCAAAATTGAATGTTAACAGTATTTACAAAGGAAATATTTATATGTTTGTACATTTTGTGAATAATTTATTAAAATCATTGGATTATAATTTCCCTATTTGAGTCATTGGAAATTTAAGTGTGTGTGAACTTTGTATTTTTATTTCAACAAACTTGACATTTTATAATTAATGGACTATTACTCATTGAAATGTGATGTAAAACATAAATATTAACTTAAATGTCTATTTTGTTTACAACTTTTTCTTTAAAATCTATGCATTAAAAAAACTCATTATTATTGATGACTTCATAATAAGATGATTTTCGTAAGCATTTTTAATGTCAGACCTCATGTGAAGTGAGATATAGGGAAGTGGGTGTGTATGCCTCTACATAGTTTGTCCCTTTCTTTTCAACTGTTTTTTAACTGTTGGTCTAAACGCGCTCAAAAGTTAACTTAATTACATCCTAATGTGTTGATTATCTTAAAGGAAATTATTTGGATGAAACCAGTATTGTCAGAATAATGGCCACGTGTCTGTTTTTCCTCTATAGCATAATTATAGACCCCACACAATTCTGAAGAGTAAAATTTTCTTTAACTGCTTGCCACATTTTGTTCAATAACATAGAGCTAAATGCCTTAAATGTGTAGATGTGGTCAAGGCGGAAATTTTGGCTGCAATCAATTTGGCAGAATGATGGCACTTTGTCATTTTGTTTTAGTATGGTATTTAGTATTTAAAATAAATATATTTTTTAGGTGGCAGCAAGACCTATTTATCTGACCAGAAGATTTGTATGTCCCAGTGTGTTCTGTGGGCATCAGTGTCTGTGGCACTTGTATTTTTGCGAAGAAAAGAGACAAATAGCTTTTTTTATGTTCCTTAAAAAGTAGCAACCATGTCAGCTTAAGTGCATTGAAACTAAAGCCTCAGTCCACCAAAATTTGTTTCAATGAGTGCTAAATTTGAATCAGTTATAATGTAATAAAATAAAGTTATTTTCACATCAGTGTAAACTACGTGTTTTATATAAAATACATTTCATTATGTAAATGTTCAATGGAAAATACTTAGTACAAATGGACTTTTGGTCTCGGGTCTTTTTTACTTTACAAGAGTTAAGCGCCTTTTTTTAGCAGAAAGAACAATATTTTTATCAAATTATTTTGGAAACCATATTTGTATAATCTAAATTGACTTTTTTCATACAAGAAAATCATGCTGTCCATCACAAAAACGTAATAAAAAGTTGTTATGACAACTAAGAATTGGAAACATATCCCAAACTATGTTACTTCAAGTTTGACATGGCTAATGACAAAGTAAACATTACTTTGTTATTTAATCGAATACACCGTAATATTATCTACTAAACATTAAAATGTATCTTTTGGAAATTCCAAATTCCACATTTCATTTATTCTTGTTCTTGTAATAATGTCAGAAACAACTGCTTCAAACAGTCAATTGCTCATGACTACTTGAGGCTTGAACACGTCTAAATTGAGTTGCACTCCACAGCTTGCATCAGGGATAAAGGTTTGCATATTAATTTATTTCAGATGCTACCATCAACACTGACAATTTTCTTGTTAATCGTTAAGAAGCCTTTAACCTTAATAAAATATTGCATCCTTTTCATTGTTGGTATTTCTTGTGTTATGATTTGCAATGTCTATTGACACCAGCAGTACAACTCGGCTTGTACCCATCCTTGAATGTAATGTATATTAGAAACAATTAATTGTAATGGAAACCAATCAATAACATTATAACCAAACTGATTCGAATTGCTGTAGACGCTTGGATAAAACAAAAGTAAAATAATAACACGCATTGTGGCTTTGAACGTAACCTGAGTGATTATTGTTTTTACCTTCATATTGGCAAAAATGGTCAAATTATCGAATTGGGAATGGTATCGTTTTCCAGTACCAATTTTGTATAGAAATAAAACACTGAACATGTGTTAATATGTTTAGCTTTGACAATTTATTTATAAGTATGTGATGAAAGAGATTTAGTTTCTATTTATATCTTGTGATGTTTTATAGTTTGATAGCTTTCCTCAGGATTTTTGATTTATTGAACATAGCAATGCAATTTGTATTAATGGTCACATAACACATTAATCTCCTGCAGCGAAAAATGCAGACTAAATGTAGGATAATTCATCAAATGCCTGTTAAAGATTAAATAAATGCTCTGTCATATTTTTTCAGACACATAAGCAATTATGTGATGGACAAGGTTATTAGTGTTTTCCTTTATAATAAATTATGCACCTTTACAACAGATACTTGTTATTTGTGATGCAAATTTATTGAAATAACCTGGAAATTATATCATTGTACATTAATTGGCATGAATATATCATCAACATTTCTATTTAATGCAAACGCCAAAGCTGGTAATGAACTATCATCATGTTTACCATTTAAAGTGGTATGCTCCATTCTTGCAATCTGTCAAATATGAAAAACTGGAGGGGCGGATTAAACAGAAAAAAAGCAACAGAATATATAAGGAGACATTTGTCTGTAATGTATTACCCCATTAACAATCATTTATAGCAAAACACCATGATATAGCAATACTATAAACACTGTAAAAAGAGTGTATTATGAGCTTTTGGAACAAGACATCAATCTTTGAATGGACATCATTTTGGTTATTTTCTCGAAAAAAAAAAGTGTTAATTTCATGTTTAAAATGCATTTTTGTAATATTCTGCCAATACTTTTATTACAATGAGCACTTTTCTATGACTTTCATTTACAGTGATCGTATTTTTTGTTCATGTTTACTGTATTTTTATGCCCCTGGTATGGTGGCATATTGCAGTTGAACTGTCCGTCAGTCTGTCCGTCCGTCCGAATACTTTAACATTGGTCATAACTTTTGCAAAATTGAAGATAACAACTTGATATGTGGCATTCATGTGTATCTCATGGAGCTGCACATTTTGAGTGGTAAACGGTCAAGGTCATCCTTCAAGGTCAAAGGTCAAAGAACAAAATCCAAGGGAAGTAATAAGCTTTAAAGGGAGATAATTTCTATACCTGCCAAATGGTAAATATAAATTTTATTTCAAAGCGGCTCAGTAGGGGGCATTGTGTTTCTGACAAACACATCTCTTGTTTTAACTGTACTCATGCACTTATGGCCATGTTGTCATTTTTTTGAGAATTAACTAAAATCCAATTAAACATCAAGTTTTGTAGTAAAATCCGTATAACAAATGCAATTATATATGCAAATGTCTATTTTACTTTTAATGTGTCAAAATTTATAAATGCAACAGGTAAAACTCCATATTATATATATACTGTTGAAAAAACAACACAGTTTATTCCAAGAATGATGTCTTATTACAACTTCACATAACAGTGTGTTAATAAATATGGTTGAAATTGTGATATTTTTTGTGTGTTTTCAGTAAAACAATTACGCATGCGGGCACCAAGTTCAGTTCAGGGGAAGCAACCAAGGCCTTAGAAGACATGCTGCAAAAGGAAGAGGGTGCTGATAAGCCTTCCATCAAGCGTCTGTCTGACGTGACCAACTCTGACATGCCTTTCAAGGACACAGATTCTGATCATGCTAAACCAGTCAAACAGAAGAAAGCAGGTTCAAAGAACCAGTCTCAAGCGGTACAAGAAAACCAGTCAAAGAAGAGGGCATTGGCCTGTGATAGCCAGTCAGGTCAGCCGGAGAAGAAAAAGAAGGGTGACCAGTCTAAGTCTTGTAGACGTAAACTTCTGCCCCAAGTCAAGGGTCATAAGCAGCTTACCAATTTTTTCAGGGTTTAGCAAAAGTTGGTAGATCTTGATATAATATATAGTTCCCTGAGGGTTGAGTGTCATACAATTGTATCTGATGTGGAAATGATAACCAGGTACAGCACTCTCAACCCTTGAGTAAATGGATGTAATGTAGAATCGTCTACTGTTCATGTAATGAGTATTTTTTGTTGTTGTACAGTGTGTGTATTTTAGACCATGTGCCAATTTTTTTCATAGCGATTAAATATTATATCACCATTTGCATAGCGATTAAATAGTATATCACCATTTGCATGAAAACAGAAAAGAACAGAAATTTACGAACTTTTTCTAACAAACCTCAGCTCACATATTTGGAAATATCTTGACAATATCTTGACAATAACTAGGCCAAATTAGAATCTGGTAAAGAGGGGTCAAAAACTAGGTCAACAGATTAAGTCTTTGACAATTGGTGTACTTTAAACTCAGGTGAGCGTTTCATGGCCATCTTGTCATATTTTATTCCATATATCTGTTTGGTGATGTAGACTTTCTTATAATTTATTAGCTTATAGGTTTGGAAACATGTCATTACTTTGCATATCTATTCTTGTTTAATGTTTTGGTATTTTTTTTTACTTAGTGTTCACATAATTAAAATTATGATGCACAATAAATGAATATCATAATGTGGATTCATGTTAATTCCTGGGGTTCACATTTCACCGCAATTTCAATCAATGATGCATTTGCATGGTCTTAAATAGGCAAAATGTAACTTTGGTATTTTTTTGAAAATAGAAAATGGGCAGTTTTATATTGCAATCTAAACTGCAAGATATAAGGATTATCTACATGTCATCATAATTTTATATGTTTATGCTTACTCTAATTGCAAGAAAACGTTGTTGATTTTTAATTGTATATTTTACATAGGGATATAACATGCTATTGTACATGATGAATGAATGTGTACCCTTCAAAGAAGCCGATTAATTGTTTTTCAGTAGTAATAAATAAGAAGTGCAATGGCAGGAGCGTGAAAAACATACCTTTGAGAAAAATTAATTGTATATTAACATTTAATAATATATTTATTTACTATTCCATATTAAAATGGATTCAAATAAAAATGTTTTATGTTTAAATAATTAAGAAAGGAAATCGTCTTGCGGAATGACTGACTTACAAGGGGTACGAAACTGAATAGGATGATAATATTTGATCAAACTGATTTAATAACCTTAGACGAAAAATCGCATGTCTTCTACCCTAACGTGTTAGCGAGATGGTCCTATGTACGTAACAAAATGAAATAAGCCCGGTGAAAATCTAAAGCGACAGTGTGGTCTTCATCATGTCCAGAGCTCATGTCGTCAGTTGTTTACAAAAGCTTTCACAAGATGATTGGAATGTAAAACAAAACCTCCCAAGTGTCTTATTGCTCATATTCGTGCACTTAGCAATTTACACAAATGTAATGCAAACCAGACGGCACATAAGGGCGTAGTGCATGTTGTTTGGCTCACCATAAATCCTATTTGAATTTAAGACCCTTCTTAATGTCATGTAATTATTTATTTACTACTATTTGTCAGCCATTGGCCTGTTTTGATCGTAAACACACGATGCCTATTCATGGGAAGGTACGTCAGTTCAGCCGCACTATAAACCTCAGGTGCAAAATGCTATTTGAATAGGATGTTTTATTAAAGTCGTCTTCACACATTGCCATTTGTTATGAGTTTGTTTTCTGCCTTTCATTCTTATCATACTCTTCTTTCAAACCAGTGTACTGTAAAAAAAACTACCGTACTGTAGCTTCTGTTGTCTATATTTTAAATATCATTAATGGGATACGATAAATGCCAAACTTTTGCAGTATTCCAATGAAGCTTATGCATGTCTGCAGGAGTGTTATGTTCGGTCACTGACTACGGCTTATAGCAATAACACAGTGATACTCACAATTGAGCGCACAGTCCTGAACATTGTCTTATTAACCAGGTGTTCAAAACATTTGAAAATCCTGGTTATCAGACTGAGTTTTTTTTCTGGCGGGCTGGTGTGCAGGTCGATAACTAAAGTTGCATCGATGGACTTTAATGAAACTTGGGATTTAGCTATCTTGCATGCAGACCTAAATTAGAATTGTATTTTGAGAATGTCAGGTCATGGTCAAGGTCACTGTTACTTAAAATAGAGATACTTTCCATACAGTAAATGAGTTTGGATGGAGATATTGTACTGAAATTTGTGTGTAGGTAGCTTACATGTATACATAGTTTGGGATTGCATTTGTGACCAGTTGAATCAAGATCAAAGTGACTGTTTTTAAAAAAAGAAGAAGTGTTTTCTCTCAACAATTCATGCAGAACTAGCTTGGGATTGCATTTGGAACCAGTTGGATCAAGGTCAAGGTTACTGTTACTTAAAATAAAATACAAAGTTTTTCGCTCACTTACTTTATGTGTAGGTAGCATGCATCCAGATATTTCTTGGGATTGCACATTTATTGAAGTTAATATTTTAAACGTTGAAAACCTGTGTCGAGGCGTTGCAATGTTTCTTGTTTTGAAGAAGAGAAGAATCCCCTCTACACTTCACAGAGCTTCAGGTAAAGTGTGTGTGTGTTTTAGCATTGTTCGCATTACTTCTCTTGTATTTGGTTACTGTTTATGAGATAACTTTATACACACAGGTTGCTGTATCTCCTTCTATTTTATGCCGCAACAGATGAAGGCATGACGCATTGTGTTTTGAAATCCTCTAACTATTGAGTTGATCTTGCTCCAACGGTCACAGTTAAATGATCTTAATGTTTAACCGATCGTAAAGAAGAACTCTTGACCGTAACCATTTTTGGCAGAATTTTGGCCGTTTGTCTGTTTTTTATCACTATAGAATATATAGTTGATTTACCTGCGTCCAAACATGTGTTTTGTGGGTATAAATGTCAGTGACACATTTCTAGTTTTGTATTCTAATTGTCAGCTTTTAAAACATACATCTCTTAATTGCAAATATATTCACATTGAACAACACTAGCAAACGTAATGGCAATTATCAAAATTTGAACTTGAATTAAGAAAACATATATAAAGGAAAATGTTTCCGACGTAAACCTTTTACGTAAATACTAAATGACGCAATTCAAAGCAATTATAAGTAAGTGATAAATGAACTGCCAGAAAGGATAACACAATTAGAAACTATTGGTAAGAACATAACTCATGTAATATGTATGTTCAATGGATATTAAATTGACGAATGCATATTATGATTGCATAGTAGTGAACGTTCTGGGCAAATGTTAACAATACATTACCAATTTATAAATATATTTTACTTCTATTGCACATTGTTAGAGTTATATATCACAGCAACTGATAAATACAATAATTTGACGGAACGCCAATGGTAAGTGGCAAAGATTGCTTGGTAGAAATGCCTTTGTTGTTTTTGTAACAATGGTTATGAGTAAGAATAATGAAACACAAGATACACCAGGGACGTCCCCGGGAGAGATAGCCGTGTTTTGGCCGCTGGACTTTGTTTACAAAAGAAACTGAGCCTCAACTTATATGTAGCCTTAACTACAATATGAACTTGAAGATACAATTCACAACATACACAAACAAAACAGAAACATTATTTTAGGCGTGGAGATAAAATGTGTTAGATGTTCATGGACATTAATTTCTTTACAGGAGAAAAACTTTCCTGCTGCGGAACTGTTTGAACGATTGATGCTTTGAGTGCTGACACGTTGTCATCCAGCATGATCATATCGATGGCCAGAATAGTCGGATAAAAGACTAAATTATGCAATCCATTTAACTGATAATACAATATCAACGATAAAGTATGAACATAACTCGATGAGCATGATTAGCTACATTACATTAGCAGTGTGTATTGCGTCGAAAAAGCATTGAGTACGATGCGCTACTACATTAGCAGTGTATCTTGTGTTGATGAAATATTGAGCACGATTAGATACTGCATAAGCAGTCTAGTGCGTCCATGAAGTATTGAGCACGATTAGCTACTACATTAGCAGTGTATCTTGAGTCGTTGAAGTACATGCATTGAGCACAAAAAGCTACTACATTAGCAGTGTATCTTGCGTCGTTGAAGTACATGCATTGAGCACGATTAGCTTCTAAATTAGCAGTGTATCTTGCGTCGATGAAGCATTGGGCACACGTTGCTACTACATTAGCAGTGTATCTTGAGTCGTTGAAGTACATGCATTGAGCACAAAAAGCTACTACATTAGCAATGTATCTTGCGTCGTTGAAGTACATGCATTTAGCACGATTAACTACTAAATGAGCAGTGTATATTGCGTCGATGAAGCATTGGGCACACGTTGCTACTACATAAGCAGTGTATATTGAGTCGTTGAAGTACATGCATTAAGCACGATTAGCTACTACATTAGCAGTGTATCTTGCGTCGATGAAGCATTGGGACAATTTGCTACTACCTTAGCAGTGTATCTTGCGTCGTGGAAGTACATGCATTGAGCACGATTAGCTACACCATTAGCAGTGTATCTTGCGTCGATAAAGCATTGAGTACGATTAGCTTCTACATTAGCAGTGTATCCTGCGTCGATTAAGCCTTGGACACAATTTGCTACTACATTAGCAGTGTATCTTGCGTCGATGAAGCATTGGGCTCAATTTGCTACTATATTATCAGTGTATCTTGCGTCGTTGAAGTAGATGCATTGAGAACGATAAACTACTACATTAGCAGTGTATCTTTCGTCGATGAAGCGGTGGGCACAATTTGCTACTACATTAGCAGTGTATCTTGAGTCGTTGAAGTAGATGCATTGAGCACGATTAGCTACAACATTAGCAGTGTATCTTGCGTCGATGAAGCATTGAGTACGATTAGCTTCTACATTAGCAGTGTATCTTGCGTCGATTAAGCATTGGACACAATTAGCTACTACATAAGCAGTGCATCTTGCGTCGTTGAAGTACATGGATTGAGCACGATTAACTACTACATAACGCCCCATTAGTGCAAAAAGGTACCATGTGCTATTTAATTGTAATGTCACATGGCACCTTTTTGCACCAATGGGGCGATAAGCAGTGTATCTTACGTCGGTGAAGCATTGAACACAATTAGCTTCTACATTGTACATTATCAGTGTATCTTGCGTCGTTAAAGTACATGCATTGAGCACGATTAGCTACTACATAAGCAGTGTATCTTGCGTCTATTAAGTATTGAGCACGATTAGCTACTACATTAGCAGTGTATCTTGCGTCGTTTAAGCTCATGCATTGAGCACTATAAACTACTACATTAGCAGTGTTTCTTGCGTCGTTGAAGTACATGCATTGAGCACGATAAGCTACTACACAAGCGGTTTATCTTGCGTCGATGAAGCATTGAGCACAATTAGCTACTACATTAGCAGTGAATCTTGCGTCTTTTAAGTACATGCATTGAGCACGATAAGCTACTACATAAGCAGTGTATCTTTCGTCGATGAAGCATTGAGCACGATAAGCTACTACATTAGCAATGTATCTTGCGTCGATGAAGTATTGAGCACGATTAGCTACAACATTAGCAGTGTATCTTGCGTCGATGAAGTATTGAGCGCGATTAGCTTCAACATTAGCAGTGTATATTGCGTCGGAAGCTGCATTTTATCTTATTTAAAACACGGTTTAAGCAGCCATAATACCAATAGTAAAAATATGATATTGGTTTAATGCTAAAACCGTTTTTAACGTCGCTAAACGATTTAATATGTAGGAACGTTTCTGTTGTTTCCGTTGAAACTGCCGATATTGACTCATACGGATCAATAGCAAAGACTCATAATTGTAGAGACATTATAGTGCTAATAAGTAATTTATGCGATTACGTTTAACCAGGGATCCCTCGATTCGATTCCCGTTTTTTTGTTCGAAGCATTGTTCAAAATTTAGTTCTTTGGCTTCCATGTTTTTATTTTTCAAAGCAGTGAATCGCACAAATCAGAAAGTGCAAATATCTTTAAACAAGTTTCTTTAACAGGCTTCATTGGGAAAGTTTACAAACATGAAAGCGTAATTAAGTATCTGTTGTAAATTCAAGCCCATTATATTGCCTGGAACACACACAAAACAAATAAAGTTAACGGTGGACGTCAAGCCAATGCACATGTCATCATGCATTTGTGTTTTGTGTAGAGTAGTAAGCAAGCTGTCGCGTCAACGTTTGTATTGTTTGCATCATGTCTCTTGTTTTGTCCTCTCTCACACAAAACATTCGTATGGGTTTGTTTGCATGTCCAAAGACCTGTCAGTTCATATCCGTGCATTTTAATTGTATGATAACAGTCATCAAAGTAGGGGCTTTCATTCCTTAGATGATTTAGAAACTGGCTTTTGTTTTGATGGCTGCACAAATGTAACTGTGTATGCGTATTTTTTGTTCTAAAAATTGAATAGCATTGTTTTGTAGCATTTCTTCGCTATATGAACTGTCGTGAAATCACTCCTTATTTGCAGTAGTAAAAGAGGAGTTCAATAAAAACGCTTCGGGATGTACGGACGGACGTACATACGTATGGCACTCGACTCCTTGGGCGCATACTATGATAAACGCTGTGGTCACCGTCTTATGAAGATTCAAAGCATTAAAGCCATGTTCACTCTTAACAATAATGCCCAAATGACTACTTTTCTTGAACCTTTCTGTGATAGTGTATTTGTCGTAGCATATAGACTTCACGAATATAATTGCGTGGAGCACATTTTTAAGTGTTTCAAGAAACACATTACACAGAAATATAATGCTGAAATCAAAACAGATATTTTTAAATAGTATAAACATTTCTTTATGGCTGTGTTAGTATGTAGCTTGTGCAAAATATTTCAAAAACGTCAATTACCTTCGAGAAAAATCAGTCATTATTTTCTATTAAATTAAATAGAAACCAATGCCCCATGTAGCTGTCGTTACCAAACAGTCTAATATCTGACATTTCGTGACAAATACGCGGGAAAAAAACACGCCCAAAGAAGCGACACAATGGTGTATTTTGATTGAAATTTTGTAATTTTCTGTTTTAATTAAAGTAAATTTGACACTACAATTATCATATTTGATGTTGGCACGATAGTTTACCTTTTAAAGAAGGTGTGTCGTTATGCTCCTAAAATCTTCAAAAGCTTTCTAAAATGCGAATCATATCATATAAATTAATAACAGTGTTCGAAATCTACTATTATAACCTTTATATACGCTGCTATAATTTATAGTATAAATAAAGCGCAAATGTTATTTGTTATTTTTACTGCGCAAACTGTTATTGTCATTTGATGAAAAATGTTATGCAGTGTATGCTAATAAAACATAGATCCATATTTAAGATTGCAACTGTTTATTGTTTGTGTCGAAAATTTGCTGATATATCCATGCCATTAAACAATGCATATATAGACCATACATAATTGTCATACTACATTTTGTATATGATTCAAATAGTATTGACATGTGTAAAGATTTAAAAGAATATGTTTGCTTTGTAAAATGCTTTTAACTTTGAACATGAATAACTCGACAAACGTAGCGTTCTTTATACGCAACGACAGACGCAAACTTGTGGCGCCACACATGTTGCGATAATTATATGTTGATATATTATGTAGTTTGAAGTTATGACATGAAGTTGTCAACTTTTGAACCTAAAAGATCAAACATTATGATAATTATGACTGTACAAAGATTCCAGAAAGTTATAGGATTAAATCAATACAGACAGTCTACATACTTGTGTTGTTATTTTGATTAATTGTACAAAAGGTCGCTAATTGCAATAGATTATAAATAGTTTTAAATAGTTTATGTTGCTTTTGGAATGTAAATAATTGTTACTGAAGTTGTCTGTCTGTTGGTCCTTAATATTAAATCGTTGTGCACATTGTAGGAAAATGTTTGTTTGAAATATTTATCGAGCAGACCGCTTCCCAGATTTCACAAAAATGCACTAATGAACCATATAACGAAATTATGCTTATTTTAGCTTAACGATTTAGTAGAACAAATATTGTTAAAATACTGTTTTATAACACGTTTTACTTTGTTTTTGGTGTATTACACCACTTACAAGCTCTGTTTGTCTAACAAAAGAGTAAAATAACATTTGATTTTTTTTTCATTGACACCACATTCTTAGATTTGGCTTATCGCATGCCGAAATGTTCGTGAAATGACATCGTCAATTCGAAATGAAATCATTTGATCTTTTTGTTAATAACTTTTATCATTTTGCCACAAGAAGTATGTCATTTTTCTTTAAAAAAAAAATGAAAACATGCGTTGTTATTTCAAACTTTAGTAAAATAAACTCTCGTCCAGGAAATTGTTCAGTAAGATTATGTATAGCTCTCAAAATAACTAATGCATAAACTCTTTCATAACACTTTGTATGAAATGTCAACTCGTGTCGGATCCTTTATATATATATACACGATATGAATGAATGCACTTTAGAAATATCAAGAATTGTTATCGGTATACTTTTTCAATTTATTCAAACAGGATACCACATTTGACGTTCGTTTTATGTCAACAAAACAATTCTAATGAAAAACTCATTCCTAGCAGTAATTTATGACACATTAACATATGACAGACAAAATATTTTGCCCACCCACTGAAGGATTGTTCTTATAACATTCCAACAAACTTAAAGGTAATAAATCAAGAAACGACTGGTACTGCTGTTATCAATAGCAGTATTGTGTAGTAAATACAATAAAGAGGTGAATGTGTTATGTCCATGAACCTGATCGTTAATGCTCGCCTAGTGTTTTATTGTTCGAGCTTAAAATGCAAATGTTCACACTATCAAATTCAATAGAAAGTCATTAACAAAAATTACATAGACGATCATTTTAAGTCGAATTGAAACTTCAGTAGTCTTACAAGAAATATGCGTAATGTATCATATATTAAATTTAAATAAACTTGCTACTCTTAATGTGAATTCTGCACTTATCAAGATTCTTGAAGAACGATAATGATTTCATTCTACGCTTTATGTTTAAATATAGTCTTTTTTATGTTTAATGATGGAAACTTATATTTCTTTAAATAATTCAACACACATTTTTGTATAATCACAACCGAAGTCCATCCCCATCGCTGGTCACTATAATGCTATTTGGTTCGAAAGTGTGGGGGGGGGGGTTCTATATAGTATACCGACCTTTTTTTACCATGCGTGTCATCCGATGTGTAGATTCGTTCAACAACAGAAACCTTTGGAAAATATAAATTGTTGAACTCTCTTAGCGATATACCCATTTGACTTTTTTTTTAAATAGCGGTGGCATACACAGCGAATTTGAGCCAAATCATTATTTTTCACATTATTTAGCGAGTAATGAAGTAACACAATTAATTGACTTTTTCACAGAAGTTTAACACGTTATTAAGATTATACAATATTTGAAATGGTAAAACTAATTTAGTAAAATGTAGGTTTTAACTTACGTGAAACAGTGATCCTACGAAATAGCGAGGTGTGTGTTCACTACATGTTATCATAGAGCGATGTAAACAACCGCGAAAGAGTTGACTCCCTTAGTTATTCACACGATAAGAAAATGTATAGAAAAAACTTTGTTTTATACGCTTAAAATAAAAGACATTTTATCGTGCTTGAACAATGTGAACTAAATGTAAATCAAGTATACTTTAAAAACTAAACACTTATAAGTTTTTTAATATGCATAAAAACAAAGAAATCGGATTACATAATACTATTTAAATTCACTTTCCAAAAGTTCAACATTATAAACGAATGCATATTTCCTACAAGAGATTTTTTTTATTTGAAGGTGTCTTAAAATACGCATCGAGACATAAACTATTAAAAGTGAGGAAAAACGCCTTTATATTCTATTAGTTATTATTTGTCGAAAATTTGTCACAATTAAGTTAATTATGCTAAACTATTCATTTTTATATTCTATTTAAGAATTGTTTAACACGATTTAAAGAGCAAAGGTGCTTTAAAATAAGACAGGAGGGTATATTGAGCTCCAGAAACATACCAAATTTATGATGATTTACGAAACCTTTTTTGCTAATTTCACATATCATATTAAGCTTCTTCATGAATCTAGCACTTTGTGAGACTGCATCTCTACACTACAAACAAACGTCTCATGAACGTTATACGATATGAACTAATGCGGAATCGGTATTGTCTTTATGTATGAATCAAAAGTATTATCCAAATTCCAAAAATATGAAGATTTTGAAGCAAATTGTATTAAAAGTGTGCTGATTAAATATACTGCATTACAAGTATTTATTACGGTACTAATAATAATCAGTTTTAGTACGTTAACTTATGTTCAGCTTCAGCATAAAATGTAGGCTAATATTATGAGAAGCCAAAATATTAATAAATCTTAAATTATATTGCTCGTTTTGTAGAAATAAATGTGACAAATGTAAATACTTCACAGCAAAAACAGTTCCTTCGATATATTTTAAAGCTGTCAGTTTTAAAGTTCATTGGCAATTAACAATTGTTCCTGTATATTAAATTAAGTGGTTGCATGTTATCATTATTTCTCAATATCTTTATATATTTTCCTAACAAAAATTTACTTCCCGAAAACCGTCGGTCCTACGAACAAGACGGGCAACTGCTGAGTTGGTCCAATATTTATCAACAAAGAACCGGTCCGACCGTCCGACGGTGTTTTAAAGTCTAAATTCTTTATGATACTGAATAAGACAAACTAATACCTCAATAATTCAATATAGATCAGCATTTTTTATTTAGCTCCCTGTTATATATTTTATGGTTGTTAATATTAAAAACGAAAATACCTTTGAGAAATGGCGAAAATGTTATTGGTCCGGTAATTAACATTTTGATCTGGCAAGTTTTTACTGGTTTTTCGGAACGAATGTCTGACACTTTTTTGAGCTATCGAGAAGTCTGTAATATACATGCATAATTGTAAGGAAACTGAATTTTCGAGGGTGATGTTTGAGGGTGATTATTATGGCATATATTTAAATTTATTAGAGAGCTTAACCGTAATATTACAGATGAATTCTAAAAATGAAATAAAAATGCACGTGTAATATTGTGATCACTAATTAAACTTGTAATGATATGACATTATGGAATGTTTTTGTCCTGAGAGTTATATGTCAGCGTCATTGACATATAGCAGGGGATGATTTTGAGTACATGCATCGGGAAGATTATGTTACCTCGACCATGTAATGCCTTGTCGAATACCGTCTTTGATGATGCTTTAACAACCTCTCCAACAGGGGGCTGCAGCTTGTAGCAAACACTCAAGCGTCCAAAGTTGTACACAAGTCAGTGAAGGATCGTTTGCTTTAACCCGTTTGTGCATGATCTTTAGAATCTTGATGTGGAAGGTTGAACGCTAAAAGGTTGCGAATTTGTTGTTGCTGGTTCAATACAGTGGTTTGTGCTGGTTCAGTGTACTTATTAGTGCTGGTTCAGTACAGTTATTAGTGTTGTATCAGTAAATTTATTAGTGCTGGTTGAGTTTTGTTATTAGTGCTGGTTCAGTACAGTCATTAGTTCTGGTTCAGTACAGTTGTGTGTGCCGGTTCAGTTCAGTTATAAGTGCTGGTTCAGTTCAGTTATAAGTGCTGGATCAATACAGTTATTAGTGCTGGTTCATTACAGTTATTAGTGCTGGTCCAGTACAGTTATTAGTGCTGGTCCAGTTCAGTTATGTGTGCTGGTTCATTTCAGTTATGTGTGCTGGTTCAGTTGAGTTATTAGTGCTGGTTCAGTACAGTTATGTGTGCTTGTTCAGTTCAGTTATTCGCTCGTCTTGAACTTGTTAATTTCGCGCAAACAGAATGCCAAACCTGGCAAACTGGCGTATATCTGGTACATCCTCACGTGCCTCATTAATCATGTTTAAATGTATTTGTTCTTGAATGTCATGTTATTATGCAGTTATCTGTTGGATTGTTTTCCTGTCGTTAAGACGTTTTGATACTAAAAACACAAAGAGTGTAAGAGTGCAAATAAAATGCAAATCAGGGCAAACTCCATTGATCTGCTACAGCATAACTTGTCTCATTAATCACGTTTGAATTCAGACGTTCTTGGCTGTCATATAATAATTTATTTATTTATTTATTTTTCTGCCCTTGAGACAGTTTGTTCGTAAACACACAACGAGTTTAAGAGTGCGAATATCTTTTAGTTCAATTCCAGATGTAAACATGTTTTTTTAGAAAGTCTTTAATTTTAATAATTTAATCTATCTGTTCGAACGCTACCAGTTTGAACTGTAAACATTGTCTTCAATCTATCACACTTCCATACTTTCAAAACGTGTGCGAAAGTTTGTTTAAAAAACGCTTCAAAAAATAGTTACGGCTAAGCAATACGAAGTCCCAATACTTATTATGGCCGTTTGTATTTGATACAGATACCAATTTGCTTTGAACACTGGTTTTTGGTCTGTGTGATGCAACTAAGGAAATATTATACTGATTAACCAGTATAATTCTTTTCCGTTACCTAATGATATCATATGATATGTACTTTGGCGAAACTCAGTGTCGTTTCGTTAAGGCGGTCATTGTACAAGACTCTTAACAAAAAAAGGGAGGTAAATACAATGCTCTTGTTCAACACATTTCAACTGAACATTGAACCTTACGTAAGCATCGTCGCTTTCGTTTTTCCTAACTTAGCGAGAATATTCGTCTTCACACCAAATTAATATGTGTAAAATATGTGTCAATTTGGCAAATATGACAATACAGTAATTACACCTGTATACGGTTTATTGTTCGGCTAAATTGTTCGAATTCATTTTGCCAAAGAAAACACCTTCGAACGTTTTAAAATTGCACATGCAATGTTTATTAAATATTAAGGTAAAATGATAAATAATCAAGCCTCTTAAATAATCATTAAACAATGCTCTTAAAGTACATTTTAAGTACTTGAGTAAAACCTATCAATCACAGTCAATTAATGACAAGCACCCTCTAAATTGTATTCACTGCACTTTCAGAATAGATAAATATGTAACATCAGTATTCAAAGACACATTTCGAATGTCGATATAAAAGTGACTACATGTATATGTTTTGCATAAATTATGTTAGATTTATTTCTAGAACTACAAACTTAAACAACAACAACAAACACATGTGCGATGGCATGTCATTAAGCCCACCGTAGCCTTTATTAGATTTTTGTATTTTCCACGAAACATAGCGGATTTATATATTCTATGTCGTATTTACAATGGAATAGTGTAGGGATGAATGTAATGGATATACACAGATTTGATATTAGGTGTCTGCCAAATTTGATATAGATGTTTAAATTGCTGATGTCGGCGATTCACATTTGATTTATCACATATAAATTACATAAAACACACTTTCTATGTTTTACAGAGATTGTGAACATTGCGGATGTCTGTACTCTTGTGAATGAAAATAAATAAATAATATTTTTGTTTATGTTATAAAGTTTATACATTTAATTTATAAGCTTATATTGCTTACTAACAGATATAGGTTGATTTCTTAAAACACTTAGTGCTAAAACAATGTTGTACTAAATATAAATTGATACCATTAAACAGAATTCCGATAGAGGTAAACAAAATGTTCAATAACGCGTTGCTTCAAATTTGCATAGTATTTTTCTCTTATGTATAAATGTAACATAACAAAGGTTACCTTCTGGGAAACTATTTTGACATACCTTTCACGTAAGCAAAACAATAAACATGTAAACGATATTCTTAGAAATATTATAAATTTGCCTACACACTGATACTTTCTTCAATAATTAAAATAATGAATAGATTTATTATTATTATTATTATTATTATTATTATTATTATTATTATTATTATTATTATTATTATTATTATTATTATTATTATTATTTTTAGTTTTAGTTTTAGTTTTAGTTTTAGTTTAAGTATCATTATTTTTATTATAAATGTTATGATAATTATTATATTGCTGGATTGTTCTGGCAGTGTGGGTTGAAGTAAGGGCGTTTAAATAATTTTCAGTATTCATAAAACAAAAAGTAATAAACGCCGTATGAACGCCAATTCCGACAATATAGCGATCGATTTCGTCACTTATTAATCTAACAATGTAAATTTATTCCCATAAAAATCATTGTCATGTCTAATAAAATTATCTCGTTGAATTATAAAGTAGTCGTTAACACAATTAAAATGTCAATGATGGCCATTTTTAGCCACATCAGTGTGACAAGAGCGATACGGTCTTTATTAATAAGCATGGAAATCTGGTATTATTTTTGTACTGCGCAGTTTAGTAGGCTGTTGGAAACTCGACACAATCTATACTGTTTATCATATAAAATGTTTTTCTTAGATAATTGAAGCAATATGTTTCAATTATAACAATACCTGAGAAAAATGTCTGTCTTTTTAAAAAGTAATATACGCTCAACAATACTTCTAACGCAACATTACATATGCTCAACAGTACTTATAACGCAACAGTTACATACGCTCAACAATACTTATAACGCAACAGTTATATACGCTCAACAGTACTTATAACGCAACAGTTACATACGCTCAACAATACTTATAACGCAACAGTTATATACGCTCAACAGTACTTATAACGCAACAGTTACATACGCTCAACAATACTTATAACGCAACAGTTATATACGCTCAACAGTACTTATAACGCAACAGTTACATACGCTCAACAATACTTATAACGCAACAGTTACATACGCTCAACAGTACTTATAACGCAACAATTATATTTTTTCTTGAACATTTCTTGAAGAAGGCTTAACTAATACATTTGAGATTCCATACGTTATTTTTTTTAATCTTTGCCTAATCGAGTTTTTCTCTCAGTAATACAGCTTTTATTCACCTCCATACTTACAATTTGTATTGTTAATTTACATGTTAATTTGTTAAATCAATGCTCCTTTAACAAAGCATTCTAATTGCTTATATAAAACTGGTATTGATATAATAGAAGTAGATACAATCCAAGCATAATATATACAGATAAAAACACCTAATTTACACACACAAACAATACAATGACAGGATAGAAACAGAAGTTTGTACTTCCGACAAATATGAACCTTAAAACAATCATAAACAATACAATGACTACAGTATTAGATAATTCAAGCAGACAAGCACACCTACAATGCTATTGGTCTTAAAGTAGTTTTTACGAAGTCCCAGTTATGAAGTGTCATATCTTGACATTTTGTATTGACTTTAATTTCCGATTTTAATCAAAGGTTATCTAATTGAGGGTAAAAACCCATTTATATTTGATAAGAATGTTAATATTCAATTTCTGAGATAAGAAGATTAATATCAGTCATGTTAACGTTTGTGCTCCCAGCGAATATTGTTTGCCAGGAACTTTCAGATTTTAAATTGCAAATTATGTTGGCCATATAATTCAAGACCAAAATTTACAATTGTCTTTTTAAATTTGCAATGCCAGAATATAATTAATATAGTTTTCTTATTTTCATTACAAAATGAACATCAATTTTCATTTAAAATATTCATTTTATATAACAAAGATTTTGTTCCTAAGATTCTTAGTATAATAATCTTAATTTCCTAAATAGTTGCATTGAAATTATTCCATCTATCAACCTATTGTTTAGGGCGTTCGCCTAGGGTGCTAGAAGTCTAAGGATTTAATCACACACGGAGTTCGTTCTGTCATGGCCGGTTGCCTACCTAGCAGCTATTTCTAAGGATACTGATTTATTTTTCTGCCAAGCGCCCTACATATACGATAGGCATCGGGAGTTAAGATGCTCACTAGTATAGGCTTCTAATAATAACAAACTGGCTGACCCGTTACCAAACTAAGTACAGTACATTTTCACGAAAGAAAATAGGTCAACATTACATAACTGATAAACACCATATGCTGTGATGTGGGTTTTTTCTTTCAGTTTTGTGCCCCGAGTGTATCGTTTTATATTCATTTTTATTAGAGAAAACATTAAGTGATGACTCATTTCGATTATGATTGTTATTGCATTTTCCAAAAAATACTTAGACAAATAGGTTTACTTGTGGTTATAAATACAATTCATCAAATGTTTATATATCAAAGTTCATTTGAAAGTAGTTGACATATGTTGATCACATTGATATACTGCATTCGATCAAACGTAATTAGTATTCCTCGAAAAGAATACCACATTGTCAAATGCCAAAGGCGAATATTCCAATAAATTGTTGTGTATAGCTTGTCCATGAATAATGACAATGTGTGTTCGATCATCTGAATCCGGATATAAAGAATCGAATCGTTGAATATTTTTAGTATAAAACTGACGAACATATTTAATTTCTCTGAAAACCATAAAAAAGATGTAATGCATATAGACATATAATAAATAACATTGCACATCGTGCATTTCTCATAAACAAGCTGATTTACCTAACACATATGACGTTTCACATATTTAAATAGTACATAACAGTATAATCTTATTACTCGTATATCTACAATAATCACTCATCATATCGTAGTGTAAGTTCGTTATCTAATGTACGTGTACATGTAGCTTCATAGTTACACTATTATTTTAAAATGGAATACTTTCTTAACATAACATTTTAAACTAAACAATATATTGAATGTTGTGCATTATTTAGAGTATTTGTGTCTGTTTTCATATACATTGGGACTTAAGCCCATACGTACACATATAGCACAACACAATATATTCACAAATGGTCAATGGCATACACGCATACAATCAAATGCACGTCTGACATAACACTTTTATAATTCTGATTTATAAAACGGCTCAAAATACCAACTAGAAATTTTATATGTTGCTATTTAAGATCACTGTCTGTATTGAAATCATTCATCTGTGAATCTCTGCCATTTCTGGACCACGGAAAGTATGGTTTTCTCGCACTGCACGTGTGAATGGAAACATGATAATAGAATTGATTTTCTTAAGCACATTTTACGTGTATTTGCCTTTTTCATTCTGATGGAAAACCATGAGGTTAAATATAAAATTAAAACACGTTTGTGATGATACGACGACTGCATGCAGGCTGCTCGATTGTTTAAACAACCATGTATTTGAACACAACACGTGCAACTTATGCTGTTGTTTTTAACGAGTATGATATTTTACATAACGAACGTGTGGTCTGCAATCACACAATCCAAATAACGTCTAACATAGTGTTACCTTTTTCCAATCGCTTTCATCATATATACATTTTTCTTGATGATATAAATACTTAAAAAAGGTACTGAGAAACCAGATACGAATACTTTTTAAGTGCAACTTAAATTGTGATTAACTGTTTTAATGATTGTACACTAATACATATATTTTTATTGTGCAATTTGATGACTTTTTATTTTAGTGTGATATTGCTAGTTATTAATTATTCATTGAATTAATAGATTCTGATTAAATTTCCAGCAGATATTTAACTGTGATCAATGTGCTCATATACAAATTTTGACGAAATCCGTTCATTAATAAATCATGACAAATTTAAGACTTTCTGAAGAGGTGTAAAAATAATAATATACTTAATACATTTGTAACACATAATTCTGTCGTAAATAATTACCAAACTATATAATGCATTCGTTTTGACGATATTAACTTCATGTAGGAGCTAATATTTCATTTTAAAATGGTCTACTTTCTTGAGAACAACTATGTGGCTTAATAACATGTTATTTACAATACAATATATATTTAACCATCGTCTTAACCAGAATTACTTTCGCATAACGTTTAACCTTCGGCATTTAAACATGCGTTTAAATGTCAATGTATTATTGAAGACAGAGAACAGGTTATTTTGCTCAGAAAGGTTATTAGCTTTTGTGGTTAATATGATTGCTTGGAGCTCATTTGTGGCCAGAAATATTCGGCAGTTAACTACGGAATGCTTCACTCATGCTCGAATTCATCCCAATTCGCAGTTGGCCTATTAGTTTGCCAATAAAATTGCATTTGTAATATATATTGAATTATTAAACTTCTTCGTAATGGAGGCCACGAAAGACATGTTTATACCATTATTTTAGTGCACATAATAATACTTGTCTCACGTGCATTATACTCAAAACGTTGTTTGCAGTTTATGCAAACGCTAATAGTAAGCGTACATGTATGTAATTGCCATTGTGCAGAATTACGTTTCAAGTTCTCAACTGTAACTTATGTACTTAGCGAAAACTGCTCTATGTATGCACTTAAAGTTCCAAACCGTTAAAAAAAACGGTATTCAAAGATTTAACCGCAATGAATGAATTACAAAAACTAAATTGTACTTATTTATACAGAATCATGAATCTCGCGTTAGAACAAATACGTGTTTGATATTGGAAGCAGTTTCGATATGTGCATGATGTTACAAAACACATGTTTATGACGGTTAATATGACACATGCGATTTACCAAATTTCAAAGCGTGATGTGGAGCATGTTTCTTCGCTTCAGATAAACGATATGAATAAAGCTCGCACGTCGGTATGTGCCTTTATTATAACCCAGCATATATGTTTCAGCACCATACGTGTATGCATTCCGAACTAAACAAAGATCTTAAGGTCAATCTTATTACAACATGAGATCAACCATTTAAGACATGGATAAAAGAACACCTTGAAGAAACACGTGTTAAACGCGACGCATGTTGTCCAGCAATGCGTTTATTTTAATCTTACTTAATAAGGCATAATAAGACACACATCGGGTTGTGTTAAATGCTATCTTTCATCATAAACATTCTCAAAATAGGCAACTCGTGTCAATCTTCTTTACTTTAATGTAGTCTTTAGTTTTTATTGCAAGAGACTGTCTGTTAGAACATAATCTTCTTCAGCAGTTTCAGTTAACATTGAAAATACACGGTTTGTGCAGAATTTTTTATTTATTGAAGTTTGCCTTTGCAAGTTGTCCCAGTATTCTTAAATACAGTTTAAGTAGCACAAACTATAATTTAATAACAACTGCCACATTTTTGACGGCAAATCAAATGCGATAATTTTGCGGAAACCTATTTTCTTAATGTGAATACAATATATTCAAATTATGCCAACGCCATAAAGGAACCAGACCGCAACATCTTGCTACGAATAAGACGGACATTCGTCATATTAAATTTAAGAGCGTAGAAGTACATGTAAGTTCCTACACAGGATGTTGTTGCGGAAATAATTCGTGATGATGGCATTTAATGACAATCCACATATTAAATATGACAACACTTGTCTGAGGGAACGTTTCCGAGCTATACGGATTCTAATTTATTTCCCTTCAGAAGATGACATTATATTTCCCTTCAGATTGATAAAATGTGTACCAAGTGTGAGGTGAACACGCCATTAAACCAGTATTATACATACAAACAACATTACACTTAAGAGGAATTAGCATCCCATAATGACATTATATATGTTGTTAAAACACATAAAAGCGACACATCAAAAGTTAACGAGCATTATTGATTTCAATGTTTTAAATTTTGTTTTTATATTGTATTTGTGTTTATCTTCAATTACATAATCAAACCTCTTATAGTTTACAGGATATTTTTTTTTAATACACCTTTTCTTCGTCGTGTTACTTTGTTATTTTGTTGCTCGTTAGTTTACGTAATGCTTTAGTCGCTGGTTAAACATTAAACAAATAAAATAGATATTAGGTATTTATAATAGATATATCATGCACCATCCGTCAGTAATGTAGTTTATTTTTTTGACAGGTGGGTTAAACGAGTAGCTTTACTTCAGGTGTTTTAAGTGATTCAACAGTATGACTAAGAATGCAGAGAAATATAATAAATACACATTCACACTAGTGATAACTTCAAAGATGGGCACCCTTTCAAGAGTAAATATACCGGACATTTTAGCACGAATTTTTTATTATTATTTATTACTATTATTATTATTATTATTATTATTATTATTATTATTATTATTATTATTATTATTATTAGTTTTAGTTTTAGTTTTAGTTTAAGTATCATTATTTTTATTATAAATGTTATGATAATTATTATATTGCTGGATTGTTCTGGCAGTATGGGTTGAAGTAAGGGCGTTTAAATAATTTTCAGTATTCATAAAACAAAAAGTAATTAACGCCGTATGGACGCCAATTCCGACAATATAGCGATCGATCGATTTCGTCACTTATTAATCTAACAATGTAAATTTATTCCCATACAAATCATTGTCATGTCTAATAAAATTATCTCGTTCAATTATAAAGTAGTCGTTAACACAATTAAAATGTCAATGATGGCCATTTTAGCCACATCAGTGTGACAATAGCGATACGGTCTTTATTAATAAGCATGGAAATCTGGTATTATTTTTGTACTGCGCAGTTTAGTAGGCTGTTGGAAACTCGACACAATCTATACTGTTTATCATAGAAAATGTTTTTCTTAGATTACTGAAGCAATACGTTTCAATTATAACACTACCCGAGAAAAATGACTGTCTTTTTAAAAAGTAATATACGCTCTAAATACTTCTTACGCAACAGTAATATATGCTCAACAATACGTGTAACGCAATACTTATATACGCTCAACAATTCTTCTTAAGTATTAGTTGTATACGCTCAACAATTCTTCTAACGCAACAGTAATATACGCTCAACAATACTTATAATGCAACAGTTACATACGCTCAACAGTACTTCTTACGTTTCAATTATATATTTTCTTGATCATTTCTTGAAGAAGGCTTAACTAATACATTTGAGATTCCATACGTTATTTTTTTTAAATCTTTGCCTAATCGAGTTTTTCACTCAGTAATACAGCTTTTATTCACCTCCATACTTACAATTTGTATTGTTAATTTACATGTAAATTTGTTAAAACAATGCTCCTTTAACAAAGCATTCTAATTGCTTATATAAAACTTGTATTGATATAATAGAAGTAGATACAATCCAAGCATAATATATACAGATAAAAACGCCTTATTTACACACACAAACAGTACAATGACAGGATAGAAACAGAAGTTTGTACTTCCGACAAATATGAACCTTAAACCAATCATAGACAATACAATGACTACAGTATTAGATAGTTCAAGCAGACAAGCACACCTACAATGCTATTGGTCTTAAAGTAGTTTTTACGAAGTCCCAGTTATAAAGTGTCATATCTTGACATTTTGTATTGACTTTAATTTCCGATTTTAATCAAAGGTTATCTAATTGAGGGTAAAAACCCATTTTTATTTGATAAGAATGTTAATATTCAATTTCTAAGATAAGAAGATTAATATCAGTCATGTTAACGTTTGTGCTCCCAGCGAACATTGTTTGCCAGGAACTTTCAGATTTCATATTGCAAAATTATGTGTGCCATATAATTCAATACCAACATTTACAATAGTCTTTTTAAATTTGCAATGCCAGAATATATTAAATAAAGTTTGCTTATTTTTATTCCAAAATGAACATCAATTTTTATTAGCAATATTCATTTCATATTACACAGATTTGGTTCCTAAGATTCTTAGTATAATTATCTTTATTTCCTAAATAGTTGCATTGAAATTATTCCATCTTTCGCTCTGACACTTCTGTAGGCAGGGAGGCATTTCGTAGAAAAACTTACGTACAAAAAAACAGCGTGAGAACCAAACGTCTATATGTACGTTTAGGTTGTTTTTGTAAACCTATTGTTTAGGGCGTTCGCCTTTGGAGCTAGAAGTCTAAGGATTTAATCGCACATGGAGTTCGTTTTGTCATGGCCGGTTGCCTTCCTAGCAGCTTTTTCAAGGATTTATTTTTCTGCCAAGCGCCCTATATATACGATAGGCATCGGCAGTAAAGATGCTCACTAGTATAGGTTTCTAATAATTACAAACTGGCTGACCCGTAACCAAACTAAGTACAGTACATTTTCACGAAAGAAAATAGGTCAACATTACATAACTGATAAACACCATGTGCTGTGATGTGGGTCTTTTCTTTCGGTTTTGTGCCCCGAGTGTATCGTTTTATATTCATTTTTATTAGAGAAAACATTTAGTGATGACTCATTTCGATTATGATTGTTATTGCATTTTCCATAAAATACTTTGACAAAAAGGTTTACTTGTGGTTATAAATACAATTCATCAAATGTTTATATATCAAAGTTCATTTGAAAGTAGTTGACATATATTGATCAAATTGATATACTGCATTCGATCAAACGTAATTAGTATTCCTCGAAAAGAATACCACATTGTCAAATGCCAAAGGCAAATATTCCAATAAATTGTTGTGTATAGCTTGTCCATGAATAATGACAATGTGTGTTCGATCATCTGAATCCGGATATTAAGAATCGAATCGTTGAATATTTTTAGTATAAAACTGACGAACATATTACATTTCTCTGAAAACCATTAAAAACAAGTGATGTGTTTGAGAAACACTATGTCCCCTTTTGAGCGATTTTGACCTATATATTTGACCTTTGACCATGAAGGATGACCTTGACCTAAACCTTTCATTACTAAAAATGTGCAGCTCCATGAGATACACATGCATGCCAAAATATCAAGTTGCTATCTTCAATATTGCAAAAGTTATGGCCAATGTTAAAGTGTGTGCAAACAAACCAACAAACAAACAAACAAATAAACAAACAAACAAACAAACAGACAGACAGACAGGGCAAAAACAATATGTCCCCCAGTATAGACTGTGGGGGGGCATAAACATATGTCATGCATATACACATATAATAAATAACATTGCACATCGTGCATTCTCCATAAACAAGCTGATTTTACCTTACACATATGACGTTTCACATCTTTAAATAGTACATGACAGTATAATCTTAGTACTCGTATGTCTAAAATAATCACTCCTCATATCGTAGTGTTAGTTTGTTATCTAATGTACATGTACATGTAGCTTTCTAGTAACACTATTATTTTAAAATGGAATACTTTCTTAACATGACATTTTAAAGTAAACAATATCCTGAATGTTATGAATTATTTAGAGTTTTTGTGTCTGTTTTCATATACATTGGGATTTAAGCCCATACGGACACATATAGCACCACACAATATATTCATAAATGGCCAATGGCATAAACGCATACAATCAAATGCACGTCTGACATAACACTTTCATAATTCTGATTAATAAAACGGCTCAAAATATCAACTAGCAATTTCATATGTTGCTATTTGAGATCACTTTCTGGATTGAAATCATTCATCCATGACGCTCTTACATTTCTGGACCACGGAAAGGTATGGCTTGCTCGCGCTGCACGTGTGAACGGACATGGGAAATTATAAAAAAAATTCTTAATCACATTTGACATGTATTTGTCTTTTGCATTCTGGTGGATAACGATGAGGTAAAGTTTTAAATTAAAACACGTGGGTGTGGAATATGGAGGATTGCATGCAGGTTGATCGATTGTATAATCAACCATGTATTTGAACACCAGGTCACACCACACGTGCAACTTATGTTTTTGATTTTTAAGACGTATGACATTTTACATAACGAACGTGTGGTCTGTCATCACACGTCCAAATAACATTTAACATACTGCTACCTTTTTCCACCGCTTTCATCATATATACTTTGTTCTTGGTGAGATAAATACTTAAAAGATACCGAGAAACCAGATACGTATACTTATTAAGTGCAAATTCAATTGAGATTAATTGTTTTATGATCGACACTGAAAGTTGATATATTTGTTTATTGTGTAATTGTGTGACCTTTTATAGCTAGTTAAAACTTATTGATTGAATGAATCGATTCTAATTAAAATTGTGGGAGTGATTAAACTGTGATCAATGTGCTCATATCCAAGATTTTTTAAAAATACGTTCATTAACAAGTTATGAAAAACGTAAGACTAAAACCAAATTGTTTCGTAAATAATTATCAAACTACTAGAATGGTATTCATACGGTTTACGATTCAACTTTTCTGAAGGAGATATTTTTCACTTTGTAATGGTCTACTTCTCAACTATGGAGCTTAATATCATGATATTTACCATACATAACATATATAAATCATTATCCTGACCACAATTGACATCGCAGAGTGTTTCACCTTCGGCATTCAAACATGCGTTTAAATGTCAATGTATTATTGAAGACAGAGAAAAGTAAATTTTTCTTAGACGTGTAATTACCTTTTGTGGTTCATATGATTGCTTGGAGCACATTTGTGGACAGAAATATTCAGCAGTTAACTACGGAATGCTTCAACCATGCTCAAAAATCATTCATCTCAATCAAAGTTGGCCTATTTGTTTGCCTATACATTTGCATTTGTAATATTTAATGAATTATGAAACCTGCTTCGTAATGGAAGTCATGAAAAACATTGTTATACCATTATTTTAGTGCACAATTATAATAATACTTGTTTGACGGGCATTATACTCAAATCGTTGTTTGCAAACGCTAATAGACAGCGTAAGTACTTGCCATTGTGCAGAATTACTTCTCAATTTCTCAACTGTTACTTATGTACTAAGCTTAAACTGTTTTATTTTTGCACGTAAAGTTACAAACCGTTCAAACAACGCTTATGCTTTCAGTTACATCCCCTTAGAGCTCTCCCTTTAACATAAAAAATACATGCGAAAATGCTAAACATGTTGTGTATATTGAATTTGGCGACAATCCTTGTTCGAAAAACGTCCATGATTTTAATATTGTTTAAATATCTAAGGGAAAAGATATTAACATTACAGCCGATATTACTTTGCAGTGCACATGAATGGTTGAGTGGGTATCTTAATACTGAAATCGTGTCTTTACTCTACGAGTGAATTATATTATTATTGTCATCACATAATTTCTTAAACTAATATTGATTGTTCTCTTTCATAGCAAATATAAATATAGCAATATAAATCGAAAAGCGCTGAATCTTTTAAGTCGCATGAGTGACTAACGCGGGAATAATCAGCTGATAAAAATCAGTTTTATGCTTACCGAAAGGATATGTTTGAGGGAATGTTTGTTGGTATGTGTGGTTATGCGTTAACACTGCATGTTGTTGGTGTTTGTGTTTAACAATAACGCAGGTACATTCATATTTTACTCCATTTTCTCAATATTTTACCGCAACGAATAAATTACCAAAACGTAATTGTACTTACTTGGGCAGTATCCTGTATCTCGATTTAGAACAAATATTATTTTCATATTGGAAGCAGTTTCCATATGTGTATGAATTTACAAAAAAAACTATTTTATGACGTTGATAAGACACGTGTTATTTGCCAAATTCTAAAGCGTGATGTGGAGCATGTTTCTTCGCACCAGTTAAACGATACTTGTCATGCTTAAAATCACGCACGTCAGTATGTGTCTTTATTATAACCAAGCATATATGTTTCAACATCTTACGTGTATGCATTCCGAACTAAACACAGATCTTAAGGTCAATCTAATTACAACATCAGGTCAACCGTTTTAGACATGGATAAAAGAACACCTAGTTGAAACACGTGTTAAACATGACGCATGTTGTCCTGCAATGCGTTCATTTTTAATGTTACTTAATAAGGCATAATTATACACACATCGGGTTGTGTTAAATGCTATCTTTCATCATAAACATTCTCAAAATAGGCACCTCGTGTGAATCTTCTTTACTTTAGTTAAGTCTTTAGTTTTTATTGCAAGAGACTGTCTGTTGGAACATAATCTTCTTCAGCAGTTTCAGTTAACATTGAAAATACACGGTTTGTGCAGAATGTTTATGTTTAGAAGTTTGCCTTTGCAAGTTGTCCCAGTATTCTAAAATACAGTTTAAGTAGGACAAACTTTAATTTAACAAATGTCACATTTTTTACAGCAAAACAAATGCGATAATTTTGCGAAAACCCTAATGTCAATACAATACAGAATAAAGGAACCAGACAGCAAAATCTTGCTACGAATAAGAGCAAAAGTCGTCATATTAAATTCAAGTACTTAGAAGAACTTGCAAGTTCCTACACAGGATGTTGTTGCGGAAATAAATCGTGATGTTGGCATTTAATGACAATCTACATATTACAAATGACAGCATTTGTCCAAGGGAACGTTTCCGAGCTAAACTGATAATAATTTATTTCTATGTCATATTGATAAAATATGTACCAAGTGTGAGGTGAACACGCCATTAAACCAGTTTTACAAATACAGACAACATTATACTTAAGAGGAATAAGCATTCCTTGATGTCATGCTATGTTGTGTAAAAACACATAAAAACGGCACATAAAAAGTTTAAGAGCATTATTGATTTCAATGTTTTAACTTTTGTTTTTCAATTTTATGTATGTCTATTGTCAATTAAATAATCAAACCACTTATAGTATGAAGGACATTTTTTTTTCAAATTCAAATACACCTTTTGTTCCAATGATACGCCGAGTTACTTGGTTGCTGATTAGTTTACGTAATGCGCAGTACAGGAGAGTCAGTGGTAAAACATTAAACAAATAAAATACATATTTGGTGTCAATATTGGATATATCAGGTTTTTTAACATCCGGTAATAATCTAGTTTAATTTTTGACAGGTGGGTAAAAAGATGAGTTTGAACTATTAGCATTACTTCAGGTGTTAATAAGTGATTCCACAGTATGACTAAGAATGCAGAGAAATGTAATAAATACACATCATTAACGATAATGATAACTTTAATGATAGGCACCCTTTTAATAGTCAATGAAAGACATGGTGATATTAAATACCGGACATATTAGCACGAATTCTTCATTTTGGGTGATATTTTACGACATTATTAAATCATCATATTGCATGTTTTTGGAAATGTTTGGAAATGTTGAATTAAAAGGCATTTTATTGTTTTTGTATTTTTGCACAACACTATTGTGGTTACATCAAATGATCAACACGGCTAGTCTAATTTAAGAAACATTCAGTGCTATTCAAACAAACACATAAACTATCAGCAATTATCTACATTTTTTACCTTTTCAGTGCTAGCATCAAATGTTAAGGGCACTATGACTGCAATTAACATTAAGGTGTTAGTGTTTAATAAAGGTTATTTGTTAAATGTCAGCAGATGCACACATGTGTTATTTTGCACGCTGCGGTTTTCTTTTTTGGGGCAAACACTCACCTTTGATTTAACGATTGCAAAGAACGATTTAATCTATGAGCATGTACTTCACAACCTTTTTATTATTTAATGTAGGCGTTTCATAACGAAGAAATGAAACACCTGTCGATGGTATGCGGCAAATTTGAATGAATTGCCATAGTTGCTATTGGTACATTACGCATCTTAAAGACCTGAATTATGTCATACTTTTTTTTTCGTTTAATGATGACTCTATGTAAATGTACATGTACTGGTAGTACTTTTTATTTTACATAAATTACAAGTTTGTAAAAGGAATATGAACATAATCTATATATATTTATATATATGTATAGAAAGAGGTAGTCCTTCTTTCAGATTTTAAACCAAATTATGGTACAGCATACTTGAATAGTAGGACGTCCTGAAAAAATACATTGAGAACTATGTTTACTTTATATGTATGTCCGGCCGGAAATCAGCAACAAAACCCATATGGATTTTGTTATTTTAAGTAATTAATCCATCTATGAATTCAGACGGTGCTTTTGTTTTCCATTTGCATATAACTTCACCATTTACCATACGTAAAAACCGTCGGAATCCTTTGTTGCAACGTCGTGAAGAAAGGCTTTCAGCAATATGATAAAGTTATATTTGTGTCCGTACATATATCATCAACACAGTATTTATCAATTACGAATTTGACGCGATTTTTATTTAATACCGTGCTTTCTTGTAGCTATTTGCACAAACCTTCGCGAATTAACAAAGGTTACACCTCAATGTCAATATCCTTAATTGAAACAATCATTTAACTATATTGGCTTAGACAAAACAGCTCATATTTCAGATGGCGTTTATATGGGGTTCGACCTTCAATATTGTTTATTGGCAATTTCATATAAAAATGTAAAAAACGAAATACAATAATACATATTAATAAAGCTACTATTTATATATTTTTTTATGCTTGGATGCGAAATAAAATTATATGTTCAGTGTTTAACATACTAAAACAGACCTGTCGGCTAAGCAGAGAGATACTTTTCTATATATAATGGCAACGCATTAGAAAGTACAACAACACCATTAATCGAGAACTGAAATGATGTTTGGATGGGTTTAGATACTGCTTTCGCCAGTTCAACACATCAACACTATATAAGAATTATTTGTTTCGTTCTAATCCTTTTATTATAATTGTATTGTATTGTGCATGATTAATGTACACTGCATTTGCAAAAAGAAATAAATATGTTTAAACTAGCACATCCATTTACTATTACAGCGCAAAACAGATTCACAATCGCGTGTAGCCCAGGGCACCATTCCTCGCGTACTATCCCATCTGTGTGTACGATCCAGCGGAACATACACTATTTCAACATACATTTAAAATATTGGCAGTTGGGAATCCGTTTATATAATGAAAGAAGTAGGCACACTTAACCTTAACCAAGTCTAAAATTAAAAGATTTAGGATCCAATGTGGGTGTTTATACAGTATCTTTCGCCAAACTTTGAGTATGGCTCTTGACATTAAGCAAAAGAACCTCGAAATGATAACGACGTCTCTTCAAACGGGAAATCTCACTCAAATGGTGCCGGTAATAACGATTGGTTTTTCGGACAAACTAGGAACAAAGCGATTTAAGGAGGCTAAATATAATATCGGCCGCCTCCAAATGGTCAGCTGGAGAAAAGCACCATTGAAGTGATGGAAATGGCTTGATAGCTATTGTGTTTGACGATTTCAGTGCGATAATCTGGAACATGTGGCATCAAAAAAAGACATAAAAACATATGGACGATCTGGTGTCCAGATACTTCCTGCTTTAACATGCGACACTTTTGTATTCATGGCATTGCAAACCCACGATTGTTTTCATGAGAATATATATTTTAAGATATCTTTTATTTTATATATCATATTGTCCTAAGAAAAGAACATCAATAATATTTGCATACTTTCATCTGTATGTGCAGCACGATGACATCACATCTTCACGTTTTCCAGAAGTTTAAGAGCGTTTAGAATCGACCATGTAGAAAAAGATATAATCAACAACATAATACATTTTTTATTCGAAATCTTAATTCACTTTCGACAAATAAGAATTATAAAAGGGTTGCGTTAGGAGTGCAATCGAGTGATTAAGCGAGGCATAGTTACAAGAATTTACTGATGTCAGCGGTTCAATATTGTTTCCTCAGCTCGACCACAGTCTGGTCTGGCCGTTATTTTGCTGTTTGTCCCTAACTAATTACGTAAAAGAAATTAAAGTGATGTATCAGGCCGATGTCGTTCGCGAACAATGCGACATCGCTCCGGAGTTCATTCGTTATTATGCATACATAAGCCTTTTTTTATTTTTCAATAACCTTGAGGGTCCGTCACGACCTATCCCACAATAGCTTTCATTGTCATTAATACGTCATAAACACGGCATTCCAATGCAATGGACTTGACACCATGTTTACGATTGCTTTTGTAATTGTCCTGTATAACCTATACACTGAAGGTATCACCATAGTTTACAAATTAGAAAAAACACTAAGATATTGCTGTTGTATACGTGTTCGTACCGACAAAATGTGAAATACACGTGAACGTTTGATGGAAAACTCGTTTTCGTAATATGCTCGACATCACTACAACCGATTGCTTCGGTGCGTTTGGTGTTGTAATTGATGTTTTATGTTGTACTCGCACCACGTTAATGAATAATTCACGTTGAATTTCCAATCTCGCAAATAAGGACCCTTTGTACTGTAATTTCGCATATCTATATGCAATAAACTGTACTTATAGTCAAGATTTACTAACGTGAGGTTGATTGGATTTATATTTCAAATAAAATACCTGTATAATTTTAGTATATCTTATATATGTGTGCATTTATTAAAATACTTTTTCATAGTCTGTTTTGCAATATATCATTGCTAATGTGATTTGAAATAAAACTACAACAATAAAAACAACTTTTAAAACTTAGTACGAAACAACTTAAGTTTAAATACATAACATTTCATCACAACAATGTTTCCACATTACGAAATCTACAAACGAAACACAAGAAATGTGGAAGCAACTGTCATGTCGTAGTTAGCCCAAGGTATTTCAGTTGTCTTACATTCCGCTCGAATGCTGGTGCAGTTTCGATTGTTTTCAGTGCATGCATTAGCTATAGAATGCTATAAAATTCAAAGTAATGTTTCACACTGAGTGACTGAAATTCCGAAGAAAAAACATTCAAAACAAACATAAAAAATACACAACTTGCATCATCCGAAAATACTGAATTCCAGATATACCTTCAAATAAAGAAAAGGGTCTAATGGAATAATAACAATTTGCAGCATGAAAACAAATAAAGGCTCTATGAAAAAGCTTATGTTACAAACATGTAGTTGTATTGGATTGCAGCGTAGAAATACAAACTTAAAAGGCAAAAAGCGTTGAAGCATTTGCGAAAAAGGAAGAAACAGAATATATATANTTTTTTTTTCATAAAGCGTCTCAATGTAAACATGTATTTTCAACGTATTCCTGAAGTAATTGATCTGTGAAAGATTCTAGAGAAAATCATTCAACTTATTTAAATGTATGGTCAAAGGAGCACAGTATATTGATAATAGCTACCGAATAACATATAAGCAATATACACGATGTACTTTCAGTATTACAATTTGGGAACAGAAGCGGTTAAATAGTTACACACACAACAGTTTTACCCGTTATCCAGTGTACAAGTTATCAACGGCAAGAGTATCAATGCCTTCACCAGAATGATTGTTTGATACATTTTATTCGTCAATTTGCATTTTACATTGCAAAAACAAACATCACTGGAATACTAAGAAAGTACTGTACAAGCAGTCATGTTACAATAATGCATGCCAAAGCAATAAAATAGAATACAAAAGCACTAATAGTTATGAAGGTAAATTAGTATTACTAAGAAACTCCACCAATTCCCACGAACTTTTATAAATGATTGGTTTTATTATTGAATGTGTCAGATAAATGATATGAAGACATTATAGAAGCGGGCAAACTACAAAGGTACAGAAAGCGATTGCCTCATTTAATGCAGCCCTGATTAACATGATCATAAACATGTGATTTAGATCATAAACGTGTTAATAAGATCATACACGTTGGCTCATGAATTCATCTTCAGTTCAATTGGCGTATTATATAGATCATCTCGGCGTGTACGACATAGCAAGGAAACCACTATGAATTAAACGTTTCAGAATAATTCCATGCTTTAAAACAGCATATCTCATAATTGTAATGTCGTAAACGTCGGCTGTCTGAAATTTGTCTAAATGAATAATATTATGGTCTGAATACATTATGTAGGTTTCAATATTCAGTGTTGGGTTTTGTTGAGCGGGAAGGGAATATTTTAATATAATTACCTATATGCTGAGAGAGAATCTATCATTTTCTTTTTAGCACGTGTACATATATGTTATATTAAACATCTGTACTCACAGGACACGTCAACATATTTGACATTTAAACTAACATATACCATATAACAGAAATCTTTACATTACAGTTGTGTCGCATCTCATTACGCAGTAATTACTTTAATTAACGACAATATGCAATAATAGCTATGTTTGTTCTACACATAAATTCCTAACGGTACACGTGAACAATTGTGTGTTTTATTAGAAATTATTGAGTTTATTTATTTATCCATTTGCTTTTTAAAACTAATCGTTTCTAAGATGCATACTCCATTGAACACTGCATCTAGTAAATAAACAAATCAAACTTGAATACGCCTCCCAATCGTTTAAGAAATATGTTTAAGCACATCCTCCTCAAACACACACATTCATAAAATACAACGTTTATTAATTTTCGAGAACGGATATTTATTTCACCGAAATATTGAACGGTTAAATCACTATATTACTCATTGAAACCACAGTGAACATAGTTCCACAGATTGGTTGAAAAATAGTTCAGGTTGTTTTGATGTTGAATATCAATTGTGTATAGCACTTGGTCATAGCAGATTTATAGATACAGGAACAATGCAATCCCCTTAATATTTTCAGGTGAGACAGGCGGTAACTATCCATTAGTCTTCTATGTAAGGCAAGGGACTAACTACTTTTACGATCATGACAATACATAAAACTAGAGTATATGTATAGGACAATGATAAGAAAACGCGTGTCTAATGACAAGCTGTCTGTTAAATAGACATAATAATATAACAATGAGCTTCCGAGCTAGCACTGTGATATGAGTGCATATACTTTGCTCGATAATCTTTGTCGTACCTGCTCTTATGACGAGGCGCAACATTACACGTGTTCTATTGTTAGGAAAGACATGTTATTTTCAGACAATCGTGTCCGGTATTTGTTAATGAAGACGTCTCAAATCCATTCATTGGAAGACGACGATAAATGTTTAGCACAAAAACAAACAATGTTGGCTACGTTGTTGGTTTTAAAATACCATGTTTAAGGAAATATAATTACAGGATATTTCAGCAAGTTGTGATGCAAACGCGTCAGAAGGGGATTTTAATACAAATGGCAATTTACATAAATGAAAGACGGATATAATAAGCAAAGTAACGAATATATATATAATTGGAAAACCTGCTAGGCGCATTGGTTTCAACTTGTGTTCTTTCTATAATAGCTAGTTTAGACTATTAATAAAATTAAAGACTTGTCATTAAACATAGTAAATACCATTTTTCAAAAATACGAAAATATGTGAACAAGTCCCTTAAAGAATTATTGAAATATTCGTTCCAAATTAGTACAACAAATCGACTACTAGCAAAGCCACCGTTTAATCATTAAATTGTATAAGTAATATTTAAATATATTATATGGCACATGTTCGAACGATATTATAAAGAAGCGGTAAGTATAGCATATTTTATTTTTACAAGGACTTCAGGTTACTATGTCGTTTGACATTTTGATGCGGGTAAAGTTATAAATGGTTTAATAAAATTTCGCATCGTTATCGTTGTAACTGTATTACATTCCATTATTTTCCAATAATAATACTTAAAAATTTTGTACGTTATCTTCCAAGTGAGTAGTGTTTGACACGTTGTGTGGTACTCATTATAAATTAAAACCATTAGATAGAATACCGATAGAGGTGAACACTAAGTTCAATAACGCTTTGCTTAAAATGTGCAAAGTGTTCTTTCTCACCTTAAATTGTATCATAACAAAGGTAATCGTCTTAAAATAATTTTGACATGCCTTTAACGTCAGCAAACAATTAACAAGTAAACGATGTTCTTAGAAGTATTTAAGAAAGTATAACTCGCCTAAACACTGGTAATTACTGGTTTTTCAGTAATTTAAATGATGAATCGATTTAAACAGGTAGTTTTAAATAGAGAAAACTGAAATGTCGTATGTTTAGAACAAAAAAAAAACAACAACAAAACAACAACAACATACAACAACAATGAAAACAAAATCTATCTGCACTACGAAAATACAATAACTAATACTGCCACTTCAGCCGCTACTGTTGTTACCATTCTTCTTCTCATTCTTCTTCTTCTTCTTCTTCTTCTTCTTCTTCTTCTTCTTCTTCTTCTTCTTCTTCTTCTTCTTCTTCTTCTTCTTCTTCTTCTTCTTCTTCTTCTTCTTCTTCTTCTTCTTCTTCTTCTTCTTCTTCTTCTTCTTCTTCTTCTTCTTCTTCTTCTTCTTCTTCTTCTTCTTCTTCTTCTTCTTCTTCTTCTTCTTCTTCTTCTTCTTCTTCTTCTTCTTCTTCTTCTTCTTCTTCTTCTTCTTCTTCTTCTTCTTCTTCTTCTTCTTCTTCTTCTTCTTCTTCTTCTTCTTCTTCTTCTTCTTCTTCTTCTTCTTCTTCTTCTTCTTCTTCTTCTTCTT
>VMBQ01000192.1:256550-322781 GCA_007657795.1 Dreissena rostriformis
GTAGTAGTAGTAGTAGTAGTAGTAGTAGTAGTAGAAGTAGTAGTAGTAGTAGTAGTAGTAGTAGTAGTAGTAGTAGTAGTAGTAGTAGTAGTAGTAGTAGTAGTAGTAGTAGTAGTAGTAGTAGTAGTAGTAATAGTAGTAGTAGTAGTAGAAGTAGTAGTAGTAGTAGTAGTAGTAGTAGTAATAGTAGTAGTATTATAAGTAGTAGGATAAGTATTAAAATTATTAGTATTATTTGTATTATTAGTATTATAAGTATTTTTAGTATTTTTAGTAATGTTAGTATTGTAAGTATTATTAGTATTATTAGTATTATTAGAATTATTATTATTGTTAGTATTATTAGTATTATTAGTATTATCAATATTATTAGTATTATAAGTATTATTACATTGTTATATTGTATAAATTGCAGTTCCCTATGCTACCACATAGGGCTTACTCAACGATGTAATTATTTCATTTAACTTTTACATATACATTTTTTTACACATAGCTTATTTCTATATGCATCACTATTGCTTTATCATGTTGTTTCTGGTACATTTCACATACTTTCTGTTGTTGTCTTTTTTCCACGACAATATGCGTTATAATGTTAGAACAGAACAGAACAGAACAGACAGTTTATTAAGACTTATACAAATGTACATCGTCTAAATACACAAAATATAATACAAAATTAGAACACATTGTTACTACGATTTTGTACATTGCTTTGCTTTCTAAGGTATGTAAATGTGATCTTGAACCTTAAATACACGCTCAATCTTCCTTCAAATTTTCTGTATAATGTTTCATTGAATAACATAAGAAAATGTATAACATTTACATAGGTTTTCATTTGCATACTGTAAACCAACTTAAATATATTCATTAAAGAAAGTTATCTTGTTAACAACCGAAACAATCATGTATTCGTGGTTCGAGGAATATACGCCTTTGTATATGCATGTAAACGTATGTAAATTGTATGAATTTGTTATTGTTTATTGTAACGATTGAAAATAAAAGAAACAAAGAAAAACCAAAACAAAAAAAAGTATTATTATTATTGTAATGGTTTGTTAATGAAGTATGATTTGAATCAGTGTGTTTTAACTCATTTTACGTGTTCATCAACAACGAATAATTCATAGCCATATGGACGCCGATTCCGACAAAACAGCGATCGCTTTCTTCACACCTTACGCTTAGAATGTAAATTAAATGTCGTTAAATCATTGTCATGTCAAATTAAATTCTCTCGTTCAATCACACAGAAGTCGTTAAGACAATTAAACTGTTAACGATAGCCATTTAGCCACATCAGTGTGACAAGAGCAATATGATCTATTCTAATTAGCAGCAAGGGCTGATATTATTGTTTGTTCTGAGCAGTTGAGAAGGCTGTTGGAAACTCGACATAATCTATACTGTTTATTATAAATAATGTATATCTTAGGAAATGGAAGTAAAACGTTTCTATAGTTACTTTACCCTAGTAAATTGTCTGTCTTTTCAAAGTTACACAGCAATACTTCCAACGCAACAGTTATTTACTCTCAACAATACGTTTAACGCAACTGTTATTTACTCTCAATAATACGTTTAACGCAGCCGTTATATATTCGTTCTTGAACATTTTCTTGAAGAAGACTCTATTCATCAATTTGTGATTCATATGTACGTTCATTTTGGTTCGTAAACCTAGTGGTTAGGACATTCACCTCTGGGCTATAAGTCTCTTTATTTTCTCACACGGGTTTCGGTCTGTCATAGCCGGTTGCCTACATAGAAACTACTAAGGGTACTGATTCCAGTCCTGCAAAGAGCCCGACATATACGATAGGAATCGGGAGTTAAGATGCTCAGTACAGGTATGTAATTAAGACAAACGTGCAGGCCCGTACTCGCTAGAGGTGGCACTATGATAAACAAACCCAGGATATAACCTATTGGATGTTTCATTTGTGCAATATCAAATTTGATATATTTGTTTTATAATTGTACCAAGAAATGTATCGTTTGAATTTCATTTCTAATTGTGAAAACAGGTATATTCATGTAGAGATGACTCATTTCGATTATGATTGTTATTGCATTTTCCATAAAACAATTTGGCCAATCGGCGTACTTGTGGTTAGAAATACAATTCATCAAATGGTTATATATCAAAGTTAAATCCAAAGTAACTGACATACTGCAGTCGATCAAACGTAATTATGTATTTCTAGAAAAGAATACCACATTGTTCAAAGCCAAAGGCCATTTTGTTTTTAAATTAATTTCTGTGTATAGCTTGTCAATCAATATTGGTTTATTGTTTTCAATCACCTAAATCCGAATATTTAAAATCAAATCGTTGAATATTTTGTGTAGAAAGTTGACGAACATATTCTCCGAAAACCATAAGAAAAAAGTCATACACATAGAGCTATAATCAGAAACATTGCACATAGTGTATGCTTCATGCACAAGGTTATTTACCTGACACATAGGAAGTTTCACATGTTAAAAACGTACACCTTATTATTATTATATTATCAAATTACTCATATATCTCAAACTAATCTCTCATCATAACGTAGAGGAAGTTCGTTCTCTGATATAACACCAATCAATCGCAAGTCTGATATCACACTTTTTTAATTCTTATTTCTAACAAAAAGACGCAGGATATCAACAAGACATTTCATATGTAAATATTTGAGATTATTTAAGCATTGACATACTTCATCTATGACGTTCTGAAATGTCTGCACCACGGGAAGATATCGATTGCCCTCGCTACTCGTGCAAATGTAAATATGCAAATATTGTTGATTGTTTTCGCTTATATTTTAATTAGCCTTTTGCAAAAATCAACAACATTACAAACGCATTAGTTTAAATATTTTATTAAAACAAGTGGGTGTGGAATACTACGATTGCTTGCAGGATGCTATATCGTTTTAACAAACATGTATTTTGACGCAAGCTCATATCGCTTGTGCAACACATGTTTGAACAAGTATCATATCATACATAGCGAACTGTTGGCCTGTCATCACACGATCTAAATAATATTAAACATGTGAGGAGTTGAAAGTTACTGTCTGGTTTCCACCCGCTTTCATCATATCGAATTCATCTCGATGAGATAGATACATGCATGATACTTAGAAACTAAACGTATTTACTGCAAATTTAACTTTTTAATGATTGACATTGAGAGTAAACTATTTGTTGTATCATTTTTTTATCTTTCTATGTTAAAGTGATTTTACATTTGTAGGAGATATTTAACTGTAATTATGTGCTTATATCCCAACATTTTGACGAAATGCGCATATCAATAAATGATGAAACATGTAAGTGTTGTGTAAGCGATGTGGAACTACTGCACATTTATTTTACAACTTATTCTTTTGTAAATAATTACCAAACATTAGTATTCATTCGTGTTACGATGTACAATACATATAGGAGCTCATTATTCACTTTTTACTTCTTAACAACAACTATGGAGCTTAATAACATGTTATTTGCCATACATCATTGAACATACACTATTTCTCACAGATATTAATTATTATCATGCCCAGAATTTCTATCGCATAATGTTTTACCTATGGCATTTACAAACGCGTTTAAATGTCAACGTATTATTAAAGATAGACAGTTGTATTTACTTAGAAAGGTTATTAGCATTTGTGGTTAATATTATTGCTTCGATTAAATTTGTTACCGGAAATATTCGGCAGTTAATTATGGAATTCTTCAAACATGCGCGAATTATATTCATCACAATTCGCGGGTGGCCTATTTTTTCCTCTAAAGGTACATTTGAAATATTTTATGAATTATAAAACTTGCTTCGTAATGGAAGTCATTATTTATGATAACAACAATAATAGTGATACTATTTATATTGACTGCATTATAATAAAAAGAAGTTTGCAATTATTAAAAACGCTTATCGTATGCTCGTGTATACTTGTTATTGTCCGGCAATAGGTACTCTTAAACAGTTCCCCATATGCTAAGCTAAATCTACTCTATTTTGCACGAGAATATACAAGCCGTTGAAGAAAATCTATTACTTTCATTTTCTCCCTCTTTGCGCTATCCTTTCAACACACATTTACGTGCGAAAATGCTATACATCGTGTGTATATTAGATTTCAAAGCGAGACTCCTAGTTCGAACAACTTTTATTTTTTTAAATGCTTATTAAATATACACGGAAATAATAACCAGCATTAGAGCTGATGTGATTTCAATCAATGAACATGAATGGTTAAAAGGTTTAATACATTAATATTGACATATTTTTCTTTATTTTTATTGGATCATAGTACATACTGTTTTATGTCGGATATAAACTTGGCAAAGCTTTTTTGTTGAAATACAAAACCTACACGTTAAGAAGCATAGGTCAGAACGATTGTCCTCACAAAATTTATATTACTACAGTAATGTTAATAAAAAACATCACTCTAATCACGCATATGAATATAAAAAATATATGTAATCCACCGTTGCATTCCTATGACTGAATTGAACCGGGAATAATCAGCCAGTTTAAATGATTCGTATGCTTACTGACAAGTTCTAGGCAACTCTTGCTCATTGAAGACATTGTTTGTCTGAGTGTCCTTACGCGTTAGAACTATATGTTGCTGTTCGTTCGTTCTTAACAATTAGGCAGCGACGACATATATATTTGAAGATATTATCTCAAGATTTCCCGTAATGGCTTAATTACCAAAATTTAATTTTACATATTTGGGCTGCAGTCTTGATTTCGCATTAGTTTAGATAATATTTTCAAATTGAAGCAGCTTCGATATATGTGTGAGTTGGCAGCACCTATTTTATATTTGTACGACAGTTAAATAGACCCGTGTTATTTACCAAAGTCCAATGCGGGACGTTGATCATCTTGCATCACAACAGCTACACGATACAAATAAAGGTAAAATCACAAGCGTCAGTGTGTGTCCCAGCATCTATGTTGAAACATCCTATGTGCCTATGTTTTCAAAATCTAATTAAATATTTAAGGTCAATCGAAGAACAACATGAGATTAGCCATATTAGACATATAAAAGAACATCTAGTTAAAACACATGTTAAACTGACACTTGTTATACCGCAAGGCATTCAGAAATACCCGCGTCATTTTAATATTGCTTAACACGGCATATGTAAACACACACAAGGTTGTGTAAAATGCCATATATACTTGGATTATAAACGTTCTCAAAATACGGATGTCGTGTTAATCTTCTTTACAAGATGTTAGTTTGTTTTAAGTTTTTGCAAAATATTTTCTGTAAGACCATTTTTTTCTTCAGCAGTTTTTAGTTAACATTTAAAACACACGGTTTGTGTAGATAGTTTATCAATTGACGCGAGAGCGTTTGGCTTTGTCCCAGTATTGTCGCATACAGTTAAAGTCAGATAAACTATAATTTAATAAGAACTGTCACATTTTTTGACAGCAAATCAGCTGCGACACGTTTGTGCGAATTTATTTGCGTAATTTCAATAATTATATGTAAATTATGCGATCAGCTCAAGGAAATAAAACACAAGGCCGTTACACATATTTATATCAAGAAGTTCATCCACAGGATGTTGTCCTGGAAACGATACCGCGCAGATGGCATTTAATGACATTCCTCATATTTGATTAGACAACACTTGTCGTCTGAAGGAACGTTTCAGAGCTATAAGATAGTAATTTAGTTCTCTTCAAAGTGATAACATATTTACAAAGTGTGAGGTAAGCAAGCCATCTTACCAGTTTAATACATATACACAACTTAACACTTCAGCTGAACCAGCATCACATAAACCTTCATAAAACATGAGGTCCAATTGCCCAATTGACAAATGTAATACTGAATGACCGTTCACATATGTGGTCCAACATTCACATCCACTGGTTTCTTCCTCTTGACGTTATGATAACAACTGTCAAGGATTTCTAGATCTACATCGAATGTGGTTAGACTGTACACGTATGCTGTTTTGCATTCCACAAACTAAGGCATTAAGCGTATCGATACCCTCCTTATAAGTTTTGATAATTGTACCCTGTGTGTTGTCTTGCATGTTATATAATCCATAGATGTATTGTTTGGCATTTCACGATTACGGTAGTTCAATAAAACATATTTTCCGTTTTAAAATGCTTTAAACTATAATGTTTAAAAAAAAAAGAAAAATTGTTGGAAACTTGAGCAATAGCAACTTTTCAAACTCGCTAAATTAATTATTTTTACGTTTTCAGCATGCTAAAGAGCGTATATGACATAATATGACATGATAAACATGTATAACATTTAAGCTAGATCAGTATATTCATTTTAATGTAATTTATAGTTGCCTTATCAAAAAGAGCAGCAATACACAACCATAAACATAGAATGACCTTTTGTATGGACTGTGTAACTATCTTACATTAAATCAATTTATGATGACTTAAGAGTCACATATGAGATCGTACCGGCACCTGTTCTGACTGGCTCTTAAAAAACACATTCTTTGATATTTTATTCAGGAGTCAAAAATGTGTAATTAACAAATAATGATTGATACCTAAACGAATTTTCCGACAGCAGTTTAAATTACTCTGCACATCAATAACTATTGAAATGCAAACAGTCAGCTTAAATAATTATTTATGTACGTATATATAGTAGAGTGGAGTGAGGTGGTGTGAACGAAACCAGTTGTTTATTAACCTTTGGGTTCATAAAGAGTTTGCTGTAACGTTTACATGATCGAAGCCTTTCACTTAAATATATCGCATGAAAGCTGAAAACTGTTTCTGTTTTACAGCACTAACATATCTTTTTTGAAAAGCCAATGGGCGGACCCAATTTATTTCAAATGTGTTGGACATTTTAATATAATTAAAATGGTTATACAAATTATTTCAAAGTGAGACGCTGTCGGTGATTTAGTGTGTTGAAACCGAATGTAAGGGACCATTATTGACCATTAATGACCATTATTGACCATTATTGACCATTATTGATTTTGATGTTTTATTTTTGTTTTACAATTGTATTTATGTTTATCGTCTCTTCAATAATAACACGTCTGGTAGTTCGCACGACAAAATTTATTTTTTTCCAAACACAAACTACCTTTTATTCCAGCGATAAAGCAACACACATCATTACAACTTGGTTGCTCGTAATTGTATGTAATGCTCAGTAAACCTAAGTCATTGTATAACCATTTCAATAATTATAATAAAAAAAAATATTTGGTGTTAATAATAGATATATCATTCGGCAATAATGTAGTTACAACATAACTATAGTAATTTTATTAAAGATACCTTTAAAGAGTCAATGAAAGACAGTGTTGGCAATTAAATATAACATATATTAGGAAATGTTTTGATTAAAAGGCACATTATATTATTCATTTTACACAACTCTATTGTGGTTAGAGCAAAGCATCCACAAGGCTAATTTTCAATGAAAAAATCTTATTGAAGCAGCCACGTATAGTATCAGCAATCAACAACATTTTATTACTATTTAATTGGTGGCATTCACATTTAAGGAGACGGTCACAGCATTAACATTTTGACATTAAGTTGTTGCTTTTCTATAATGGACGCGTTGTCATATGCAAATATTTGTTATTTTTCAATCTGCGGTTATGCTTTTTTTGGGAAACAATCACATTTGATTTGACAATTGCAAAGTTCAATGTGATTTATGAGCATGTAATGTCACTGCTGTTTTATTATTGAATGTAGGCGGTTCATAACAAAGAAGTGAAACATCTGTTGATGGTATCAGACAAATTTGAATGATAAGCAAAAATTCAGTAAATCCGTATCGCGTATTTACTCAATTTAACTTCTAAAAAAAGCAACGCTTTTATAATTCGTATCTTAGAAGAACGGCTCATGATAACGAATTGAAATACGTTCAAAAACCAAGCAGTTCAACATTGTTTTTGTGCTTTATGTCCCCAACGGTTTACGTGAAAGAAACAAAAGTGACGTATCACGCCGATTTCGTTCGCGAATAATGCGACATCGCTTAGGAAAACATTCTTGATTATGCATACATATAAGCCGTTTTTATTTGTCAATAACCTTGAGGGTCAGACCAGACCTATCCAACAATAGCTTTGATTGTCATTAATACGTCATTTACACGGTCTTCCAAAACAGTAGACTAGTTTCCATGACACCATGTTTTCTACGCACGCTTTTGCAATCGCAATATATAACATCTCCACTGAAAATCATCCTTTTCCAACTTATACGGCATATCGAATTTGTCTCTCTAAACTCCAGCATGTAACAGAACCCAAATACGCATCACAGATGCTTGTCTTCTTATCTGTTAAAGGTTATTTGGCAATGTTTTATGCTCATGAATGTCATTTAGTATATTCTGAATCAATTAATGTTTCAACTAAAGTTATTGATGTTCTACCAGCGTTCGTACTGGATTTTTTTTTATGCGTGAAAATTTCATGGAAAAAACTCGTTTTCGTAATAAGCTCGACATCGCTACCCCGATGGCTCCGATGGCTTCGGTGCATGGGATGTTGTAATCGATGTTTGCTGTTTTGCTGGAACCACGTTAATGAATAATGAATAATTCACGGTGTATTTCGAAACTTGCAAACAACGATAATTTGTCATTAAGCATCTCCACATACAATAGACTATTATAGTTATTATTGCTTTACTACCGCCGTTAAATTGGACTTTCATAACAGTTAATAAACCTCTTTAATATTAGCGAATATTAAATATGTGAACATTAAAAATTAAATCCTTATAACATATTCATAAAAATACACATTCAGTCTGTTTTGGTTCATGCATATAAAAAGTATTCTCTTAGAACTTGAAGGCTTCATTATCGCCAAAACGTCGTTTTTAAAGCTGACAGGTATGACTTCCCACTTGTCAATACATCTCCTTCTCACTTTTTGGTCGCATTTATCAGAAAAGAACAGCTTACGTGATGGCTACCTAATTACTGTTAGCGTTCAAGCAAAACAATAATAATGAGCCGCTAAGAGTGAAAAACAATGACAAGGGATTATTTAGCAAACATTTGCAAACGGCTACTATATGCATGTCAACTATTCGTTAAATTAACTATGACTTATTTTCTTAATGCATGTTAACTGATTATAAAGTTATTGGCTAGTGGGCCATTGAATGTGATTTGATATTTACCGGTTATGAAGTCAATGTGGTATTTTACTTACCACTCGTCAATCAATGTTTCATTATATGACAATAGAGCCTCATAAATATAATGTGCTTGCATGATGCAGCTTTGTCAGATTCAAGCAATAAGTAAACAAAATGCTTAATATCTGAATTCTAAAATAGGAACACTTTCACAGCAACCTGTTTGCAATAACAATTAACATGATAACATTTAAACTAAAACGTTCTAAGAATAATAATCCACGGAACACTACATCTAGTGCATAAACAGATGAAACGTGAATACATCTGCTAATCGTTAAAGAAATATGTAAAAGCATATTCTCTTCAAAAACACAAATATATGAAAAACCATTTCGGAAAACACGATTGCGGATATTTATGTCATATTTAATTTAAAATCATTATACCCCCACAGACGAAGTTTAGGGGGGTTTATAGGAGTGAGCTTGTCTGTCGGTCGGTCTGTCTGTCGGTCTGTCTGTCGGTCGGTCCGTATTCGTTGTCCGCTCTCTAACTCAAGTTGTTGTCATCCGATCTTCACCAAACTTGGTCAGAAGTTGTATGTCTAGATCAAGTTCGAATATGGGTCATGTCGGGTCAAAAACTAGGTCACGGGATCACTGAGTGCGTTTTAAACATTCAGCATGTTGTCCGCTCTCTAATTCAAGTAGTTTTCATACAATCTTCACCAAATTGGTCAGAAGTTGTATCTAGATGATGTCTAGGTTAAGATCGAATATGGGTTATGCCGGGTAAAAAACTAGGTCACGGGGTCAATTAGTGCGTTTTAAACATTGAGCATGTGGTGTCCGCTGATTTTTGTGAAGACAACATGCAAAGTATTCTGGGTCAATGCGGCATGTGGGGGTATTCATCACGTCTGTGACAAAGCTCTAGTTTTGTTCTATCTCGGTCCTATTTGAATAAAAACAAGCGGGGGAGGAGACAGTATATCTTTAGGGATTTCTGTTTCTTTGAGGAACCGACTGAGATTTAAATTAATCACAACAAGATGTGTTTGTGAAACACTATGTCCACCTATATGACGTTTGACCTTGAAGGATAAACTTGACCTTGACCCTTCACCACTGAAAATGTGCAGCTCCATGAGATACACATGCATGTCAAATAGAAAATTGCTAGCTTCAATATTGCAGAAGTAACATTACATGAGCAATTTTGACCCATATATTTGACCTAGAAGGATGACCTTGACCTTGACCTTTCACCACTCAAAATGTGCAGCTCCATGAGATACACATGCATGCCAAATATCAAGTTGCTATCTTCAATATTGCAAAAGTATTCATAAAATAAGCGATTTGGGCCACATATATTTGACCTCTGACCTNAATATATCTTTTGGTATTTCTGTTTCTTTTAGAACCGACTGAGATTTAAATTAATCACAAAAATGTCAAACATATTATTGATGTTCCGAGTTCATTCGCATGGGTGTATGCTTTCCATGAACTGATTTTCATGGAAAACATATTTTGCATCGTGCATAAATTGCTGAAAGGCATAGTTGTTACATATATACTTATAAAACAGTCAATTAAAACAACAGTATATACAGAGAACAATGGTCATCGGCTCAGAAAACACCCGTTTAAAGAAACTGCGTGTTAAATAGACAGCGTATAATGCATTATGGTGGAAACACAATAACATAGCTAAGAGCTTCATAGCTAGCATTGCGATCTGTAAGCATTCTTTGCTTTATAATCTTTGTCGTATCTGCTCCCATGATGAGACAGCAAAATTAGCTTGAACACTTGTTCCATTGTTAGGAAAGACATGTTAATTTTCATACAAAGGTGTCCGATAGTTTGTTAGTGAAGAAATACTGCAGAAAAGTATTTTGCATATGGTTTTAGCTGTCGACGTTTTAAGACAAACATCATTTTCAACAACGGAGAAACTAAACATAATTCTTTAAACAGACATTTGGTGTCCGTAAAAAAATAGAAGCAATTCTATTTTCATCTACTTTTCACATATGCTTTTATGCAATTGCTGTAAGTACCACAAACTCGTTATCCATGTCCATTACCAAGCTGAAATGAATTCCATCAACATACAATGCATCCCACAATTAAATGTATTAACTGATACCAGAACAATTCATCATATAAATATTGTGGTTTAGGTTAAGCGTAATTGAAATAGTCGCGCTGAATAAATACATTGATATGACTGCCGAATTCACCATTATATATTTTACATGTCATAATATAAGGCTTTGCATGTGGCGCGTGTTTTCACGATAAGTAGCATATCTTGAAAACGAGGTATCAACATGAAATCTAAAGAAGAAGGCAGATGTCATAAAAGGGATGTGCCGCGCGCATCAATCATAACTTTTGCTTTTATATTTGGAGAGTTATTGCCCTTTTTAATTAAAATTTTGAACAGGACATACATTGCAAACTGCACGAGGTATCCATATTTATCTTATGAATTGTCTTACTAAATTTGTATCCAGGGCATAACTCGACTATAATGGGAGGTATCAATGCGTAAGATGAAGCTTGCATTGTTGAATTGTTGGGAATCCAGTTCGTTAAACTGATTTGCCTGTGGTTTCTGAAAAGGCGGCATGTTTCAGGGACAGGGGAAGGGGTATTTCAGGCTCGACAGTAGCAGTTCTAGTTTATGACATAAAACATTTGAATAATTATGATGTTATGATATGTTATTTGTTTGCTTAATATTTTGCCGTTTGAATAGTTTCAGTCAAATCTCAGTGGTATGCTTTCTACATTCACTCTTCTAGGCTAAATCGATATTAGCGGTTAACATGAATAATTGTTACGACTAGCTTTGCCATATAATTGATGTGTGGTTTGGCAAAAGTGATTATGGTTTAGTTATTACGCATTTAAATGTGTAATATTATCTTAATTGTGTACATATTGATTTTGATTCATTGTTTTAATTTGCATTCAACAAGTTTTATTAAAGCCGGATACATTTTCATGGCGGTAGAGTTAAATGCAAAGCGAATTTATGATACTGTACTTAATAAAGTCTAAACCACATTCAAACATTAAATCATCCTGATGTCATATGAAATATAGCGGTTTATTGAACTTGTCTTTCTGTATAAGCGAAAATTCATTTATCCGAACATAAGAACCGCGAATTACCTCTAAACTACGTATATATTTTTTAGTGGGCAAATGAAATCTGATGAAATATAAAACAATATTTGGAACATACAAATGGACATTAATATATATGCTAGTTTACTGGTATTATAGCATATTTCTGAATTTGTAGATGATATACAGTTTAAATAAGTTATAAAGCACCACATTGAAATTGTTGTGTTGTCTGTATTTATATGTATTACAATATGTTATTTAAAAATAAAACAAATGACAAAACTGCAGTCGCCCATTCCTAATAAGGCACATGAACTACGTTAGAAATGAAGCAAATAGACATACTTGCATCAAAGAAAGAATTTATCTATGCAAGGTTGATGCAATTCAACTTATGGATACACGGTTTTGTCACATGGTAGTTCTTTTTTTACATTTCACACTAAAGATGGTATAAACATAAGCATTTCTCTTGATTTATATTACGTAAAAATATAATATGTATAAGGGTTGTTAATTGCGGAAGGAGATTATTAGATTAATGAGGCTTTATTTAAAAAATAATTATACCACATGTGTTATTATTTAGACTTCACACACACGCGCGTATTTTCCTACGTAGGTAAAGCAGTCGAATAGTCAGATAAGGACTTATTGCTTTCACAAGCTATGAATGCGAATAGTAAAGCAAATCGTGTACTGTTGCTGGTTCAGTATATATATCTTTACCATGCATCGCAAACCGAAATTTTAACCATGGTGAAAATCATAGGCCTGGTACGCCATCACGTGTCACTTCAATCATATTTGAATTTCCTTTTTTGATTGCCATGTGAATATGCATTTGCTAACGAGGATTTGTCAAGAAAGTCATTAATTAAAACAAGTTGTCATGTAAAGACGCTACCGTTTTATACTACAAACAATTCTGGTTTTCAAACTGTCACACTACCTTTATCAAAATATTTGCGAAAATCTGATTCTAAGAAACCAGTACAAAGACGTACTGTGTATAAGTGGTAAGACGATCCTATCTTTAAATTCAGGCAAGATGTACAAACAAGAATACTCATAATAGTCTTGGCGTTCCTATTCGAACATTTTTTCTCTGTTGTATGTGCTTTTTGGAAAGCATTTACAGTATGCGTGAATTATTATTGTATTTATCCCTAAATACCACACGGCCACAATTAACGAATGTTTATTGTGTCCGCAATGTGAATATTTGTATCCATAGTGCCAAAGTTCTTGAACCATAATTTTGCATATTACATCTTAGAATGTCACGTATACATAGCATTCAATATTTAAATAAAACACTAACTATTCAAGCCTTTCTGAAAAATTTAACATGACCAACCATATAAGGCAGCATTGAAAAACCATATACCACAACTGTGGTTTGTTTCATTTACCCCTATTATCTCTCTTGGTTTATATTTGTACGTTTTAAAACATGCAAAATGACATTCATGATCATCTTCAGACAGACAAACACACACATACACGCCAGAAAACAACAAGAACAACAATAAAAGACATTCCCGCTGGGAGCAACATTATTCATCCAAATGTCATTAAAATCAGAAATTCAAAACAAGTCATTGTATCTGAGCTGCAAATTGAGTTTAGTGATACAATTGTTATATTGAACAATAGAAATGCGTGTTTATTTGGTTTAAGATTTATCAGCAGACGAAAAAAAAGTATGCATAGTCATTAATCATAGCAAGCAATTGAATCCTTTTTCAGTATTTTTATTCTTATCAGTTGTATTGGACAAACGTGGCGATCTTACCGTTTTAGCAGCGAATATGTAAATGTTGTAAATTTATTTTCAAGTTAAGATGTGTGTGCATTTGTGTTAGTGTCATTACACATTTGCAATGACATTCAATCCACGCAATTAAAAAACGCTTCGCTAACACTATAAAGGCCATGTTAATTATACGCAAACGAGGGTATTTCAACCTTCATATATATATATGCTTTTTGTTTTATTCAAATCACATTTTAAATATAAAACCACACATGTACCACATATACAACTTAAGGTTTAATAATAATCGGTTTTCTTTCATATTACAATTAAATTGAATAAAACAAATAATATGCTCGTATTGAGTGCCTCGTGTAGTTAAAGCTCTAAGTATATTGTGGTCGACAACATATTTGAATCCAATGTACTAAGCCAAGATTGATGACTTTGCATTTACCATCAAATACTTTGAAAAATGGGATAACCTGTGGTTACAAATACGATTCATCAAATGAGCATAATATATCAAAGTACATTTCAAAATAATAAACATGTTTAAAACATATTTTGATAATACGTTATACTTTGTGCGGTCGAACTAATGTAAACATATTTTGACAATTCTGTATACTTTGTCCGGTTCAACTAATGTATGCATAACAAAGAATGACGCACTGTTAATGTCAAAGGCCGATACTTCCAAACCAGTTGTTTATAGCTGTCGGTAAATGTTGATTTGTGTGCGTTCGATCAGCTTGTTGGATCTTTATACGTCATGATTCTTTTGACGGGAAAATTGACAAAAAAAATCTCCAAAACACCAGCGAACAATATTTCAAACATTTAACAATAGACAATTATAATGCTTTTATTGAATACGTCAGACAATAAGTCATTCTCCGAATAAATATGTTTTACATAATATTAATCATTTAAACGATATTTTCATAAAATAATTCGAATGTCTCAACACCTTAACACTCATCGTCGAAATTATGGAGTAAATTATATAATTCCAATCCTTTTTGTGACGTACATGTAGACGATCCGTTTCTTCTAACATATAAAAATGATCCACTTTCTTAAAATGAACTTATACTATGATATACGTCTTGCTTTATAGAATAACAAAATATTGCTCACATATATAATTTATTAACATGCGTACAATTATTATCCAGACTGTTTAACCTTCGCCATTCGAACCCATGTTTTAAATAGTAAAGTGTTTTCGGATTACGTAAACAATTCCAATAATTTCTAAATTTTATGAACACTTTAACTGTCTTGTGGTTTAACGTTTGACATAAATATTCGGCCTATCATTCATGGAATGCGTCGCTCATGCGCGAAATTCCATTCGTCACCATGTTGTCCTAATGTTCACCTTGAAATGTATATTTGCCTCATTTAATACATTCTTAAACGTGCTTCGTAATGCAAGGCTGTTGAAATGGATTAACAAGTATTGCATTTAAAAAATATCATAATCAATAAACTAGTGGTTTGATGTAAACTGTATGCGGCATTTGCAAATTCTTTGAAACTAATGCAAACTGGTCGATAACGCTTAAAGCTCGCATAAATGATCGGAAACTGACCTGCATAATATATTGAATAACTGTAACTATGAATAAAAGTTTCTCTAATCGAATCGAGATATTTACATAACGATTATCTCACTTAATTTCTGTTATGTTGTTATAAATCTCATAACACATGCAGCCGAATAAAAACAAAACTATGGATATAAGAAACAATTCAGGCGTGTTATTAATACTAATATCGGTCACAAATATTCCGACGTACGATGGCAATCTCTACATTTTCCATGTGCCATTGTGAATGACATAAGAATGTGAAACCAAAATCTCGTGTACTTAGCTAAAACAACTGTACTCTACACACACTGTTTTTAAACAATTTTATACATTAAAGTGTTTTCAGTTTTTACCCCGTAGACCGACAAATGTAGTTATTCTATATATACAAACATTCTTGTCAAGCAAACATTGACCCATACAATACAGCCGGTAACACTTTGCTATCAGTATATTTGAATGATGGAAAAGTGGCAACGTAAATATATCATTTAACAAATTGTGAAGATCATATAACCCATTGTTAAATCAGTATGACTTTTGAGCATGCACGTGTTAATCACGAAAAGCATAGCGTGTTGTTTCACATGTTACATACCACCAACAAACTACATACATACGACTCAACTGATATTCGAATATCACGCTTTTCTACGTTTCTCTGAATTAAGACCAATTAAGAATCCACGTTGCAGAACCTAACGTGTGTGACAACCTATACTTCAATGAATCCCAAAGTCAAGAATATGTAAGGTCATAGTAATTATAACATTAGGTCATTCCTTTTGGGCACAGATAAAAGAACACCTAGTTGAAACATGCTTAACAAATGCCGCCTGTTGTCCGTACAAGCTTCAAGGCTTTCAGGGATAACCTCGTTGGGTTATTGCTTAACAAGGCATAATACGAAACACACCAGGTTTGTGTAAAATGTTAGTTTATAATTGATCTAAAACGTTCTTTAAATACGCACGCCATGTAAATCTCCATTGAACTAGATTGCAGGCTCTCAGTTTGTCCGAGAATCATTTCCGAGAAACAGAATCAACTTTACGAGTTTTAAGGTCACATCGAACATAATAAGAAACACATTAAGGTTGTGTAAAATGTCAGTTTATCTTTGATCTTAAGCGTTCTTAACATACACCCGCCATGTCAATCTACATTGAACTAGATTTCAGGCTTTCAGTTTGTCCGAGAGAACGCCCGTTGAAACATAATCAACTTAACGAGTTTTAAGGTCATATCGAAAATACAAGGTAGGTGGTGAATAGGCTGAGAGCCTTTGCAAAAAGTCCCATGTCACATTAAATAGCTTGGTTTAACATTCTCAATATTTATAAAATAAATGTTAAGGCAGAAGTCCAACACAAGTCCTAAACAATCTCGGTCAGAAAGTTATTTTGCAGACAGAAAAAAGGAAAACTTGTTATATGCGTAACCTGAATCAAGTCCTCGAAATCGTGTCGGAATTTCCGTGTTTAAGTAACAGAACAAAGATATATCGAATAAAGTAATCTCTGTACACAAAATATGAAGCGAATCTAAAAGGCGTAGAGACGTTAGTCTACAGTCATTACTACTTTTCTTAGTCAGAACCGATTAGGAATTTGTTGCAAAATGCAGCTCCGCTGACTATGGGTTTTTGTATTTCATTCAGAACAGCTAAGTCAATGCATTCATTCACTTGTATTTTGGTTTTTTTAATTGGATAAAAAAATGACGGTCATAAATGTATGATGCAAACAGAGATGTATGCCTGTATAGCTTATTAGAATTATTTTGACTATAAGGGTACAGCAGGTGATTGATTCTGATAATAAAATACTAATTTTGATCGTTAATGAACGAGGTCCATATAAAATTCATGTCGTGTGGCATATGAAGGTTAGTATAATGCAACGTCATAAAAACCACAATTTTATTGATGCGTCCATAAATGCTGACGTTTGCCACTTGCTAACATAATTAATGCGACTTGAATAGCTAATCACACACATCATTGATACAGTTTTCATAATCAGTATTAAGACACTTCTTGAGTCGATATAAATATGTAATAATATTACGCCTAATGTCATTCAAACTAAGATAAATCTTTCATATACTAATTAATACATTCACATAAATTTTATTCAACATCAAACGTATTGAAATAAAATTAACATAACACATTTAACTAAAATCTCACAATAACAATTGCCATAAATGTTTTCATTATACAGTACTTTCTATCAATTTTCTTCATCAACAAGAACTTAAACAACAATGTACTGTACTGTACTGTACTGTACTGTACTGTACTGTACTGTACTGTACTGTACTGTACTGTACTGTACTGTAGTGTACTGTACTGTACTTACTGTACTGTGCTGTACTGTACTGTGCTGTACTGTACTGTACTGAACTGTACTGAACTGTACTGTACTGTCCGGAACTGTACTGTACGGAACTGTACTGAACGGAACTGTACTGAACGGAACTTACTGTACTGTACTGTACTGTACTGTTCTTCACTGCACTGTAGGTTACATTATACTAAATAATCGAGTCATGTAGGGCTGTTTCTCAAAAAAGAAAAACATCACATTCACTCGAAGGCATGTTTTACACTTAAGACTGTTGTTCTAGCTTTATCTTTTCGAGATATTGATAGGGTAAGCATAACTGTTCACTACTAAATTCCTGAAATATAATAAAATTACAGACTATTGTAATCAACATGCACTGAAAAAGATTAAATGTCTCTATAAAACGGCCGAAAAAAAGGCCTAAAACAGTCGATTTTGATTTGTGTCAAATTCTTTCTTGGTTTGAACATAACATATCTTTTTTATTGCTTAAAGCGATTCAGCTTAGAATACCCTTTAAACAAGGTAGGTTATGGGGGTCTCTATGTGCAAAATGTTACATTTATTTTCGCTTTAAGTTGTCGCGTTTACATTGAATTATATAAGTAAATATGAAGTATATTGTGACCTGTACTTTAATACCTGTACTGTACTGTACTGTTCTGTAACGTTCTGAACTGTACTGTACCGTACCGTACCGTACCGTACCGCACTGTACCGCACTACACCGCACAGTACCTTACCGTACCTCATTCCACTGTACTGTCATGACAATCATGACCAGCATTTAAAACTTAAATCGTCTACAATTGCCGCGTATTGAAAGACGGAGAAAGATGGTAAGCAAGAAACTAAATGTTGGTTAGGTGTTAGGTTTAAACATACCATCTTATCATTTCCGGATATGTCAGCAAATTGTGATATCAATAAACCGTCGTGATAAATAAAGAAAAAGAACCAGTGGTGTGACCATGACTGAATGTAGTAACCAACCTTAATGGTGCGCATGTTTTATTCCCGCCGTTGACTGTGTTGTTTTATGTTAAATGTAGGAGGTTACATGTCAGACTACGAAATACACATGTATTGTACTGAAGATAAAATATAAAGACTATGTTAGCTGACGACCGTTGGTCATGAGCTGTACATACTTATTTATAAGTAAAAAATAACGTTTAACCTTCATATGCTTTTGATTTGAACAAGTATCTTTTGGAGTCATACTGTTTTTACGTCCGTGGAAATCTTTAAATTATTCATTAGCTTTCCTCAACAATAATAAAACCAATCTCATTTTTATTCATGTTCAATATCGTTTTCCATTTTTGTAACATCCGTTACAAACTAGTGATCTCAGCTTTAATCATTGGAATCATACTGTGGTTTACGTGTATTATCTGTTGTATGATGTCAGTTATTTTCTCTCTGAGCCATTGATTCTTAGTATAAGGTGTGCCGCAAATTTCAACTGTTAAGTCCCAAATGCTTTGCATTGACCGTTAATTTATCATTGTTTATGCCCCCAATGAGTGGCCGGCATTAAGTATTGCTCTTGTCTGTCCGTATTGCGTAAATCCGTACATACGTCCCAAAGCTCGCGTTTTTAACTTATTTTTAATAACTGGGTGGATCTCGCCAATACTTTTACAGTTGAATGACCTTAATGTGTAAATGATCGTTAAAAAAAGAGTATCGGCATCGACGAGTTGTGTTTTTTCTTCAAATATGCGTTACTTTATAAATGTTCTTTCACGTAATTGTACGTCGCATTAATATGTATATATAAAGAAAATGTAATCATGTAGGTGTGGACAAGTACGATTATCCTATATTTAAATTCAATAAAGATGAACAGCACGTCATAACTATGGCCTTCCACATGGAACATTACAAAGATTTGCATCGCTCTTGTTAGTTAATTGTATCCCGAATACCACTTGACAAAATGAAAACACAATGTTCTACCTTTACATTGGTCTAGAGCGTCGGGGAAGAGTGGACTTGGATTACAGTAATTGTATTGTTGAGACAGATTAAATTTCAATCCAATTTACGTAGTACATAGAGGTCAATTTTTGTTTAAAGATGTGCACTGCTACCTTGTTTTAATTTTCTTTTATCCAAAAATACGTTCGCAATTAAATTTGTCCAGGCTTCGCTGTGATATCATTCACGTTCCGTTGTCTTTTCTATTGCTTTTCGTGACATATATGTACCGAAACAGACATGGCCTACGTGATATGGAAATATGCAAAGTACACAACTTACTAGACAATTTCAATTGTAATGTTGTTCATTAATTAATATATTCTAATATTTTAGTATTTTTCTGCAACATGATTGTTGAGCATTTCATGTCAAAGTAAACTGCTAAAGTAAAAACGTCTTTACGTCTTTGTAATGTGTTTTTTTAATGTGTTTTTCTTCGATTTTAACAGCAATTTGCTGAGTTTTCTTTGCGAAGCAAAATATTGCAAAGTTTGTTGACTCAAACATAGAACAACACATTCTATTACCTCAAGTCGCTAGTCGTACACGTGTCTTCTTCCTCGTATTTATTTGCGTCAATGTTTCCCGGCATTGAATAATATTTTACCGAAAATCATTCTGCACCAATACCGTCAATTTGAGGACCATTATGGTTTTGTTGCAATAAAAAGGCGATGTTTATGGGACATGCATCGGTTTGAAAAAGTTGGTACTTGATTTTAATGCTCGTACAAGTATAATATGAAATTATATAAGGAGTTGTCAAGTTTCGACTTGGCAATAAAGGAATGAGTCGAACCATGGGTTTATATATTAGAGGTTTATACTTTTTCATGATTGCAATATCCAACCAATTTACTCTAAATAGTTGGAGAGACATGCTTAGGTAAACAAAAAGGTGAAGCAAACAGTGTATGTTTCAAAAAAAGTAAATTGCAATATCCATGAACTTTGTTTAGGTCACTTATAATAATTGTTAAAACACTCTAAATTGTCTACTTCATAAGAAGTAACATCAGTATATATAAACATAGAAGTGGCCGCTTTAAAGTACAAATTGCATTTAACGAGATATTTTAATATTTGGACCAACCGATGCCATGCCGTCCATAAAAGTTAACGACATTTCACACAGAAGACAATTATAAAAAAATAGTTAACATCAATTTTACCGCAAGTAGCACAAAAATAGCACAATGGTGTCGTTTGTTCATCTATATGTTTGTGCCTGTTTCTGTCGCGTGTACTTGTGATGAATCTGTCAGATCTGAGACCGTTTAGTTATCACAACAACATGGGCCATTGGGTTCCATATAATTGCGTTGGCAAAATAACATAACTTCTCTGCGTTGATAGACACAATACTTGGACGTTTATGTATGTTTGAATAGAAATGGAAAATGTAAATAAACCAATGTTTTTTTTTTTAATTTGTCAATACTCTTATTAATTGGACCGATATACTCACTAATGGAATATAGTAATATTTGAGAGTTTGCTCACCATTCGTCTTTCTTATTGCAAAGATCTTGTTGTGGGAACACACATATTAATCATTAAAAAAACGAAGATAAGCCCTTTCCGTGTAGATGGCTGATTGTTTTTCTTTGTATTGTGTCTCTCTTTTTATATGTATTATATAAACAATTACACTTTATTTATATGTATAAACGTTCAATGTGTGCGAGTATTAGGAAATATACGACAACATTTTTAAATTAACTATAACGCGGAATGTAATATGAAATGGTGAGTTATTCATCGAAAGGCCATGACCAATTATCTATCGATTCTTAAAAGCGTTGTTTGTTTTATGCGTCCCCTTCAGTCGCGATAGAGCAAAAATGAGAGTGTCATTGATTTAGATATAATCGATTTATATTTTGAATTTAATATAAAAAGTGATAAAAAATTGTATTTCAGTAACTTATAAATTGCGGATAAGTGGAACATACTTCACTTCCTGAAAGTAGTTTGATGCGCCTGTGTTGACGCTTACCATAAAAGTAAATTGCGAATGCCAAAACCAAGAAACTGACTGAATGTAAGGGTGGACGGTAGGCGAGATTCAACGCAAATAATTAAAACTTTTAACATGTTCCCACTCATAACTTAAACGCAAATGTATACTGGCATGTATATACGTGCATTACCTTTATTTGCGTGCAGTTTAAAATATAGCTAGTTCTTCGTGTACTTTCCAGGGAATATAGAAATTTGAACATATGTTTTAGGTTGTTTTTGCCATGGAATACTGAGGGATCGAAAACAATATATACATGAAGCCACCTATTAACTATATTATATGTCTGCCAAATTTTACCCATGCTTGAAAATTCAAATAGTAATGTCCTACCTTCTTTTTCAAGCAATACCTTTGTTTGAGTCAAGTTTACGGCGATAAACGTACTTAAAGTATTATTTTTATCATAAAACATTTTGTCTAAAGTCTACAGTTAAAAGACTTCCAAACAGATGCCATTATTATTTTGTACTGTTAAGTTAACAAACAAATATTTTTGTTATGTTATAAGTATAAAATGTGTGTGTTTTTTTTATTGAACGAAATAAGGAAATTCCATCGTCAGGAAAAACAATCCCGTCCTTTTCCCATTATGTTTTATTCAAGGCAAGTGTCGTATTGCCTTTGCGAAAATATTAAAATGAATTCTGGTTGCGTTATTGCGTTCATGAACACAATGTTCAAACTGGCAAACCCATGATGCGCGCCAGCTTTTGTGCGACAACATCACTAAATACAAAAAAGGAACATTAATCAACACGATACTGTACATCTATGTTCTTCAATACTGTACATATATGTTCTTCAATACTGAACATCTATGTTCTTCGATACTGTATATATTTGTTCTTCAATACTGTACATCTATGTTCTTCAATACTGTACATCTATGTTTTCAATACTGTACATCTATGTTCTTTGATACTGCACATCTTTGTTCTTCGATACTGTACATCTATGTTTTTCAATACTGTACATCTTTGTTCTTCAATACTGTACATCTATGTTCTTCGATAATGTACATCTATGTTCTTCAATTCTGTACATCTATGTTCTTCAATACTGTACATCTATGTTCTTCAATACTGAACATCTATTTTCTTCAATACTGTACATCTATGTTCTTTGATACTGCACATCTATGTTCTTTAATACTGTACATCTATGTTTTTCAATACTGTACATATTTGTTCTTCAATACTGTACAACTATGTTCTTTGATACTGTACATCTATGTTCTTCAATACTGTACATCTATGTTTTTCAATAGTGTACATATATGTTCTTCAATACTGTACATATATGTTCTTCAAAAATGTACACCTATGTTCTCCAATACTGTACATCTATGTTCTTCAATACTGTACATCTATGTTCTTCAATTATGTACACCTATGTTCGACAATACTGTACATCTATGTTTTTCAATACTGTACATATATGTTCTTCAATACTGTACATCTATGTTCTTCAATTATGTACACCTATGTTCGACAATACTGTACATCTATGTTCTTCAATACTGTACATCTATGTTCTTCAATACTGTACATCTATGTTGGTCGATACTGCACATCTATGTTCTTCAATACTGTACATCTATGTTTTTCAATACTGTACATCTATGTTATTCAATACTGTACATCTATGTTCTTCAAAACTGTACACCTATGTTCTCCAATACTGTACATCTATGTTCTTGAATACTGTACATCTATGTTCTTCAATACTTTACATCTATGTTCTTCAATACTGTACATCTATGTTCTTCAATACTGTACATCTATATTCATCCTACAAGGTGTTAATCCGACAATGACAACGATCAGAAGGGTGTAATAACATTCAATACATTAAAAATAAAAACCCAAAGTAAGGAACAGCAATAGGACCACTGATTATTTTCCGACTATTTCAAAGAGAAAGAGTATTGTGTAAAATGGGAGGTTGGTAAGCCAGAAAACAAGTTTTGAAAAATTAATACAAACACGATCATCTTTAATATGGTAAAGCGAATAACCTATTTGTTCTGGTCTGTTCCGTTCTATACTAGTATTAATGTTTTAGCTTGCGTAACGAGCACTAGTCAACATTGTTATTAATTGATAAGTGTAAACGTTCTATAAACATTGTAACTACTAAGTATATTTAAGCAATTTATCACAAGATTTATTGTTTATTATTATTTATTTAGGGTCAGCGAACTATCTAATACAAAGCATCATATTAATACATCTTGTATCGTATGCTTGTGTCAAAGAATATGTCAAGCACACATAAGGTTAGACGCCTAAATGACGTTTCGGAGGACGGCAATATATACGGCTGTCGACTGCAATACAAATTAAAATACAAAAAAGCTTTGTGTGAAGTACAAATAGATCATTGCACTTTTGGCAGTCATGAACCATATGGTGTCCGTGTTGACAAGCAATTTATGGTCTGTTTCGTTAATAACAACTAGTTGTTAATAAACCTGGGGCGCATATAGAGTAAGCCTACATTTTTATATACCACAGTGTTTATATTTATAGATTTGTTTGTTATGATCACAGCGTTTCACTTAATTATATCCAATACCGCAGAAAATGTTTCTGTTTTAGCACACAGTTTAAATAGAAATGCACGCGTACTAGAAACAACTACTGAGCGCTCACGTAAACATAAACATACTTAAAACTGTGAAACTACTAGTTCATTTTTCTATGCAAAGGTTTTCCCTTTAGCGCTCACGTAAACATAAACACACTAAAAACTGTGAAACAACGAGTTCATTTTTCTATGTAAAGTTTTTCCCTTTAGCGCTCACGTAAACATAAATATGCCAAGAACTGTGACACTACTAGTTCATATTTCCATGCAAAGGGTTTCCCTTTAGCGCTCACGTAAACATAAATATGCAAAGAACTGTGAAACTACTGGTGCATATTTCCATGCAAAGGATTTCCCTTTAGCGCTCACGTTAACATAAATATGCCAAGAACTGTGAAACTACTAGTTTAAATTTCTATGCAAAAGTCTCCATATAATAATTTTACTATTCGATAGCGTTAAACTATAGTTTTTTTTTTATAGAATTTGCAATAAGATTTTTAAAAAAAAGGTGTTTTAAAAGTTAACACTAGTATTATTCTCTTGAATACGGGTGGGCGCGATGATATGTTTAGGGAGAGTACAGGCAATGGCATATCTTATTTGAAGAACCGATGAGTGACTTCAATGTTCGCCAAATGTGTGAAAAATAGTTGATTCAATGAGTTTTATTTCACACAATTATGCGTCATATACCATATAGGATATGAACACACACCCAAAGTTTTAGAAACATGTATCTTCTATGTTTTCGTATGTCAGTCTTCAGAGGCAGTAAGCAGTAGAGCTATCTGTTTTGCTTTATGTGGGTTACACATGTATACGAATTTTATTTCACCTAGTTTGGTTGTAAATACATTTCTAACTTGATAGGTTAACATATTTAATATATGGACCACATTTCTTTGTATAAAAATAACTTTAAAACCTATCCACTGATCGTTATAATAGATTTTCGACATTTACGATACGATTGCACTGACATTATTTGTGTAGTATTCGATTTACGCGACACGTTTTGGCATTCACGTTTTCATTTGCAGTCTGCATAGGTATATTTGACTGTGATGCGCTTTTGTTTTTAAATTAATTATGGAGTATGAGTGAGGTTCAGCATGCCCTCAAACCGGTTTAAACCTGCAATTCTCTGAATTGACTCTTCCAATGTAATGATCCTAGTTTTGGTTTTAACCGTATTTATTCAGATAATTTAAACATGACATATGAAGTACATTCATACAATAATAGATAAAAAATCGAGTAACTAAAAACGTATATGAATTCTTCTCAATATATATTCATAGTACGTTCAAGAATTAAGCACGTGTAACCAGTTAAGCAATTACCAATTTTGAGCGAATGATACAGTTTGTAAATTAAAGTGCGCATATCATGATTCAACATTTATTTAGATTCATGATATGTAGAGCAGGAAGAGATTTTGACTGGGTGGGAAGACGACGAACAGTAACGGATAAGAGAGAATCGACAACATCAAATATGGTTGACTGTTTCGGTTCGTCAAATTTAAGGAAAGCAACAACAGGGCAGTAATAACGTATAAGTCCAGGAATAAATGCATCTGCTACAAAGCTGGCGAATATATGTTTTTTACAAATATCAGATCGATAAGTAAGCTGTAATTTTCAGTGTTACGAGTATCAGACGAGATAAGCTGTTTTGTGTTATTAGATTCATTTCCACTGATATTGATGTTGAAATCACCACTTACTAGCACCTTATCATATATCGCAGTTTTGACAATTTTATGTTTATAGTTGGAGTTCTGTTATTAAAGTATTGGATTAGAACAAGAATTTCTCTCTTGATAGAGTTTCTGGAGTTTTTTGTTTTATTGATGCAAATGTTACAACGATCAAGAAATTCATTTGAGCAGTTGGTTGCTCATTATTTCATGCCATTCATGTAGAATTATTAGCGTCAACATTTGTAACTAACATTTATAAGAAGATAACTTCTTTTCTTAATTACAATATCGAGAGTTTAAAACATGTCTGACATCCTTTTTTCTGAACATACTAGTTAAAAGACACTATTTTATTATGTTCTTAATAAAAAACTATTGTGGTTGCAATTAAATTTTAAGCATCTGTTATGTATTATAAATAGAGTTTGTTTATTAAAAATCCATCATAACTGAAACAAAACAAAAAACATACAGAAAAATCTGTGATATTGTTTCATTTTGAGAAAATTATGGCTTGTAATTTGACGATTGCGCAATTGCAATTACTAGCAATTTAGAAGGAATGTATTGATTTATGATGTAAACTTATCTTAATATTCCCAACAGACAATCAGTAAAATAGCATTAAGCTAGTAGGTAATGTGAAACGATTAACCCTATTAACGATACAAAAAGAGCAATCGATTAACTGTTCACCTACACCTAAACAAATATTTAACACGTCACAATTCAATGTCGATATCCTAGGTGGAAACAATGCCTTTGTCAACCCTGCTTATTTTTAGATATCAGATTACACATTTGAACGGTTTGAAACAAAAACGCTCGTATTTTAGTTTGCATATTGCATACATTATAAAAACAAGTTTCCATACGATAACACTGGTCGAATAACTGTGAAAATGGTGAAAAATAGACACTTAAAACAACTTTTAATATTATTATTGTTCGGATGCGCAATACATGTGTTTTTCGGTGTTTTATATACTCCTTCAAAGGACCGCGCTGTGTTAGCAAAAAATGTCGACTCAGAAGATATCATTTTCGATGTTTATAATTCCAATGCAATAGAAAGCGAAACATCACCAGTGACATTCGAGCACAGAAATGGATGTTTGCAGGGGATGAAAAACTGCATTCGCGTCTTCAACACTTCTGTGGACTATTCTAGCGCGAAGCAGATTCACAAATGCGTTGATCTGCGGATACCATCATTTGACGACACACCGATCTGCGTGTATGATCCCGCGATAGATATATATGTTTCTAAATACATCTTAAACACTGGCAGTTGGGAATCTGTGTATGTACAGAAAGTATTAGGCATACTGACCCAACACCCCAATCTAGAATTCTTGGATTTAGGATGTAATGTGGGTGTTTTCACAGTGTCCATCGCCAAATCTGGTAGAAGAGTAACGGCTCTTGACGCCAACCGGAAAAACCTTGAAATGCTAACGACGTCGCTTCAGAAGGGTAATATCATTAAAATGGTGACTGTGGTTTGGAATGCTCTGTCAGACAAACCAGAAACAGTGCGATTTAAAGAGGACAAAGACAATATAGGTGGTCTCCAAATGGTAAGCGACATAAACGACACTAGTAATGTAAATGATGAAAACGGCTCAATAGCCATCGTGATGGACGATTTAATACCGATGTTTAGGAACAAATCCGTGTTTATCAAAATGGACATAGAAACATATGAGCTCAAAGCCATGTTAGGTGGAAAGAAATTCTTCGAAGAGGTTGACGTAAAGTTTCTATTCATGGAATGGTTCCACCATAGACATACAGATATCGGGCTTCAAATTATACAATTCATGACCGAAAGAGGGTATACCCCGTTTGGACCTTCAGATAATTTCATGTCACGTCCTTTACATATCAAACATCGAAAGAATTGGCCGTTGGATATAATATGGATAAAGGATGTTAATACAAAAACTTCGAAAAGCAAAACAGTTGGTCTTATTAATGCTCTTGTAATGACGGCGGTTTTTGCTATTTTTGCGATTGCTCTTGTTTTTGTTTTGGGTGCGTTCGTCGTAATATTTACACAATAGATCTCGAAATTATGCTTTGCAAATAATGTCATAGAATCTGCAAGGCGTCTGTAAAAGTTGCGAGCTTCTTTTCCAGTTATGGAACCGGATCTTGTTGTTGCATAGGCATAACACGAAGTAGTATTTTAACTGAACATAAACTAAATCGCTACTTTATTGAAAATCAACACTGAAGTTAAAACGGCCGATTATTTAAGCATACAAACATATTAAGGGGGTTTAAGGTCGGTTTAATCACCCTTTCTTTCTTCTTCTCCATATCTTACTCTCGTCAAACATACACCTTGAAGGACGAACATTTTTTCTTACAAGTAGATTGACAACGCATGTAAATTTCAAACGAAAAACTCGTGTTTTAGTTGCGGTAAACCATTACCGTACTTCACTGCAAAATACCAACACAAAACCGTATTTATCTAAACGAGAATAATTTCATATACTGAGCGTGTAAGAAAAATAACGACTTATCGTCGGGGAAAATCATGATACAAAAACGAAGTGAGGTCCACAATACATCGGTGAATTATGAGAAACGGATTATAGACGACACAATTTATAAATATGACAATTTACACAGCGGCCAACCACGTGTATCAGTAAACGACGCAATTCGAATCTACAGCGGATTGCTGCTTAATGTGATGAGTTAGAACAAATGATATGCATCGAGACAACTCGTTGTGTGAATGTATGGCGGAACGCTGAACCAATCTGCGACACCGAGACACCTCGTTGGGTGAATGTATGGGGGAGCGCTAAACCAATCAGCGACATCGAGACACCTCGTAAGGTGTTTGCATGGGGGAGCGCTTAACCAATCAGCGACTTCGAGATACCTCGATTGGTGAATGTATCGGGGAGCGCTCAACCAATCAGCGACGACTTTTCGGACTCTGATGACGGAAAGCTCAGCAAGGCCGCTGTGATACGCGTGTACTAGATAGTGACCGAAGCCTTTCGAAAAAAAGCACTATTTCCTGGGTAGTTTCGAATAGCTTAGGATTCACAAACCTTAATGAAATAATCGGTGGCTTCAGTTTTATCTCAATTATATTGTATGCTTATTTGAAACTTAATAAAGTCGTGTTTTGGGAGAATTTGATGCTACTTTTAGTACAAATTATAATGTTTTGGAAATTTAATTTAGCGCAGTGCTGAAATATTAGGGATGTAAATGTTTTTTAGGAATACCTTTAAAAAAGTGAAAATATTGTCAGTAGAATATTTTATAAACCAGAAAATTGTGTTGTATTATTATTCACATTTTCAACTATGTTTCATTTTTACGATATCATTATGTATTTTATATAGTTTTCATCCGAAGGATCACCTTAACACAAGCATGTTTGACTATCAAATCTATAGCTTCATCTTTGCATGAGATTTTAATGACTGGGATGATATAAGATTTATTTGTTGATGTTAAAGAAAGCGAAATCACCTATGCAATTTCTAGAACTAATATGGATGTATCAGATTAAAAAAATTGTGGTAGGGCTTTACCTGATTTCTGTTCATCATACTTGACAATTGGTATTGTTGATGAATCGAAAAATTAACTGTTGGATTTGCGTTTTTTTTTCCAAACAAAAACAAAAACCGATAGTGATGACAACCAATGCAATGATATTTAATGTATTAAAAGTAAACATGCATACACTTTCTATGTCTAAATACGAAGTAGTTTGAAATGCAAATGAAACATATTTTACGAACATGACCTTTTTTATTTCCATTGTGATTTCATGGCAACTTATTTATGTTTTTTATAATATTATGCTTGGTTGTCTTTGTCGTTAGCGTTATTAGGATAAGATATTTCGTTGCAGCCAATATTTTCATGTTAAACGGTGTAAAGAATTCTTTTATTTATAATAATTTGCTACAAGGACCACACTCATTCAACTTAATTGATTGTCAGCTTATCAATCAATGGTCGGTTCACTGATATTCAATTGATTGTCAGCTTATCAATCAATGGTCGGTTCACTGATATTCACGGTCCATATTTGCACGTTATATTGCGGTTAATAAGGTTTTAGGCAAACAGTATTAAATATATTTATATACGTAAATGGTACAATATCGGTTGCGGGACATGACCACAATTTGTATGTTCATTTGGTATCAAATAAAATGTCAGAGTTTAAGTTTATCAATCGGTCCCGCTCAGTACAACATGGTTAACCTTAAAACATTCAATTGACACATGCACAAACTTCCGAGCGAAACACTAAAAACATAAAAGCGACTGTCATTTTAAAGAAGGACCAAAGTATTTTTTACAATCCGATCAAAGTTTAGGAGTGCTAGTTTGCTTGTTTATGTAGCACAAATAATGTGTCATTTAAGTTACTGAAAATCCCTCAGCAAAATGCATAAAGATATAAACAATTTGATAACAGAAATACAAAATGCACGCACTAAAAAAAAACTTAAAATACGATAATGTATCTCAAGAACATTAAACAATTTCCAGCTTTGGCAAGAAGACAAAATATCAAGGATTCTGCCTTTAGCAATGCGTGTATGGGACAGCAGAGAAGAATATATCGTATGAAAGACTGTCGGTGAGTGAGATTAAAACAAAATCGTAAATCAATGAAGATAATGATTTGACATAATTGCACACAATACAGGAGTCCCCTACTGATGTGGTGAAAAAATCATACAAATAAACACTATGCAGTAACTTAGATTACAATTGACGGACTGAAGAATTTGCTGAAGCGATTTAAAGAAAGACATACGGAAAACCTTTACTTTTTCAATAATGAAAATGTTCCGTTTTGTAGTAGATTAAGTAACAGCGACGCTTTTTTTTTCAAACGATCCATTTTTTCGGACGGACGGATAAACTTGACGGACGGAGAGTAAACCTATGCCACCACCCGGTGAAAAAGGTAAAGGAGGCTAGCTAAGAGTGCATCACAAATTAACCAGAAAGGACCTTGTATTTGAATTAACATATTGTGATTTACACTTGAAAAAGAAAAAAATGATTCAGGCAATAAAACACGTATCTATATCGTAAACGTGTGTGGTATATTAAAGAGAAGTACATCGCTTCAGGTCGCGTGGCGCACTGCGGAAAGTATAACACAAAGGTATAAAACAGTTACATTTGTAATGGCCATGTCAGTTCATGCTGACGTTCGAAGTTTATTTGAATAATGACTTCGACTCGAATACATTAAAGGGAATAAAACACATAAAGATGTATTGTGCACTTCCATGCCATTACATATTTTGAATTGAGATAATTAAATTATAATATTAACGCGCATATTGACTCCTTAAAGAGATACATATATAATTTACTAATGAGTATGTTCAAATAAATTTTAGATTTATGTTTCCTTATTTCACAGTGATGACAAAATTTTAATGAAAAAATAATCGTTTTCATAACACTGAGAAGTCATAAACAGTATTGCGATATTAAAAAAGCCAAAAGACTTGTCAAACCCCACATTAAGACAATAATTAATAACTATACATATACATAGATATGCATAAAGTTTAAAAGCTTTTTATTACAACGTACGTTGTTTTCGAAAATGACAGTTATGACTTGACACTTACCTTATTTTTAAATTATATGTTTTTTGTGTGGTGGACCAGTGCCCTATAGTTACAAAGAAATACGGTCGCATTTCTATGAATTTTACGTAATTGTCACTTTACTGTCAAGTTTCTAGAAATAAACAACATGTCAAACAACGTAAAAAGTTAATCGCGAACACGCCGCCATAAGATGGCTAGCCAAGGTCTCATCAATCATGTTTTAAAAAAGGTATTGAAGTAGAATCAAGCCGAGAAATCGTTGATGAATATCGGACTAGAATTAATGATCACAAGTTATATAATACGCGCCTCGATATCAGAGCATTACATCGTTTAATACTTTTCGTATTTCGGTATGAAACCAACCATGCAAATACGACATGTACATAATTGATGAATTGCATACAATGGTTGTTTTGATCATACAAAATTTTGAAACTTCTTTGTATCGCCAAAAACACATTCGACCAAATGTGTCGGTGTCGGCATAAACGGCATATACGTCCTAATTTAGTTCATGAAACAAATGGCTTATCGCCTTGTGATTTTGGTGCGAATGTTTTAATGTTCATGCATATAAACTGTCTGTATTTATATTCGTAATTTAAGATATGTTTTCCCATGTAAATACCCTCCTTAATTATTATTCAAGTGTATTTAAAATGATAAAAGGTTTTTCGAATAAATGGTACTTGAAATAGATAATGAATATTATGTATCCAAAACACTAATATCACTTAATAATAGAGTGAGATCTTATATAATTTAATGCCATTACTTACCAAAAGTAGAGTCAACTCATGTGTTATAATACCTTCAGTTTGCAAAATACTTAAAAAGCGATCACAAAGATATTTATTTGATGCCATCTGTATATTTGTTGTAGATCATAGTGATAAGAAAACCAAAAGACCGATTTTGTGACCGCGACAGAATGTCGACACTGATCTGAAAGAATAACATGCTTTGTTGAGGCCCGTTTGCTGTTTGGTCACGTGGTTGTTGTAGGAGCTTTCATGTTGTAACTAGTCAGAACACGATATTCACATGTTCGTTATTGGCGTTTAAAGGAGAGGACTTGACCATGGACATGAACTCTTCGCCCAGTATCAGGGAACAGAAATTCATTGCAAACACGCCAGATAGGTCGAATGCGTGTACATTAAAATTAAATATTTTGCAGCCACATTTTATTCGTAGAAATATATAAATTATTATTTAAACTATTTCAAAACACATTTTTTCCTGAATTGTTTAAGATATGTATATATTTATATTTTATGTCTGATTTTATACAATGTCTACAACTTTAGATATCAAAGTCGTTTATAGTGTCCATAATAAACCTTAAACAAAATCAATCAATATTCTTCGTATCACACAACTTAGTCATTCATAAGAGCAACAATTTATTATATACATAATGTCGAGGTTGTGGTGGTATACCAAACTACTCAACATGTAACGTTAATACAAAATAAGTTGAAGTAAGAAGGGAAGGGTGCTGGATGATGAGAAGGGTTGTACACGCGTTTTGAGCGATTGACATAGTCGTACTGAAATACTACCGCGATTAATCTGTACAAATTAATCGTAATATATTTCGATTGATAATATCAGTTTTAACAATGTAAAATGATAAAATTTGTAAGTATAGTTTATTGTATTTTTTACATTCAAACAAACGGCCTCGGAGCAAGATTATGTGTGTGATTGAATGATGTGGTAATGGTCTTAAATGGGTTAAGAAATGAAGTTCGAATTCTTACGGTTTCTGTCTGTATTGACGTATATTTTTTACTGGTGACGTTAATCACCTCAGTGCGACTCAGTTAATACTATTTAGATGAAATTCAATGTTTCGAAAGGTTTTTCATTTACGCATATCACCAATACGCCTATTTGGTATTTAAGTGGTCTTAAAAAACAAGCCAAGTCTGTTTGCTATTTAATTGCGCCATCATATTTGACGATTGTTCTCTAAACAAAATGCAAATGACGCACTTATCTTTCAGACATATATTTGAAATGGAGATTTACAATGTAATTCTTTTAAGGCAATTCTCCCTCTACCGTTGTTTCAAGCAGAGCTGTTACTTGCATGTTCACTTAGTTCACATAGCGTTATGATAGTTCGTTACATTCAATCACAATATATGACAACACAGTTTTAAGATATGCATAATAATAATAATTTAATGTTTATAAGTGCAATTGATCGCCAATTTAATAAAAGAATTCATTGTCTTGACTTGAAGTGGAAACAATCTCATAATCTAATAGCGTTACGTTTAATTTTTATAATCTAAAAGCAAATGTGATGTCATCTGTTTTAAGAAAAAGAACATTTTACTTAGAAAAGGCAATGACACCTTTTTAGTTTCGACAAAAATACCATCATTTAAAGTTTGGAATAGATTAAACGTTTCTCGTTTACAAAAAAATAAACACCCATGCCATGGTATGCATACATATCGTATCATACATTATGCAAAAATGCATTCAATATTACACATAGTTATTTACAATAAAGAATGTATAACACAGAACTAAGGACACAGAAAAAAGCAAGAAATTAAACTAAAATGTAGGCCAGTGTTTTATTGCCAAGTGTCTTTGTATTATATTATATAATGTTTATGATTAATGTGAGGATCTTTTGGGATTGTCTTTTGTCAGTGTTGCGTCGTGCGTAAAACTTTCATTTAAATGACATCTTGTTTTTAACCACATCGTAAACTAGAAATGGCGCGGCCTCGGCCGACGCGTATCCCTACGCCGCATGTTGTAAGTAATGTCATCCAGTTAAATTTCAAAGTCCTGCATATTTTCAATTCCCCATAATCAACATTGAATTATGAAGTAAATTAAAATCCCACAATGAACGACAGAGTTATTGCCCGGACAAGATCATTTATGGCCATTTTTGGGTGGGCGTGGTCTATGTGGGCGGGGCGCCCCAGGGTTGGTAATGGGGCCATGCATAGTTGAGATTGACCGTATTGTCATAAGAGATGTTCAGTATCAATTTGAAGTAAATCGGTGTAGAAATGAAGACGTAAATGTAAAATAACATTAAAAAATGAGTGAAAATCTCTGACCCGGCCCCACCCCAACCCCCATAACTTTTGACCCAGGGGTCAGATCAAAATTCCAAATAGTGTAGGGTCGCACATATGCTCATAGCTATCATGTGTGTAAGTTTCAAATTTCTAGTGCTTAAAGTGTAGAAGGAGATAGTGGCCAGGACGGACGGACAGAAGGACGGACGGGCGGACGGCGGAGATAACCACAATATCCCCACGCTTTTCAAAATGGTGGGGATAATTAAACGAAACTTCACAATATTGGTCCTTTTGTGACCCTCTTAAAAATTTGTTTAAATCATGCTCTTTTTGTCAAAACTGTCCAACGTCCCAGGAGCCACATGATATATATATAAAGACTCGTGCAGTGAAATAAAATAAAAATATTCACCTGTGAAACCAAAAATTAAAAAGTCATAAGTCATACTACGTTTGTTCTTATAGTTTCCAATAGGTACAAACTGGGACCCACCTGGACTACATTGCCTATCTTATTGCAAAATGGCTTTTACTCTGTGAAATAAAAAGGCCTAGAAGATATGTATTTGGAATATAACATTCGTTCAAATCATGCCTCTGATGTCAAGACAGGCAATAACCCGAGAAGCACAGTTTCAAGCAAAATAATTTAAACATTCTTCTACAACTATTTCACAGGTAAGCGATGAAGGACCATATTGCCCCCTTGTTGATGATGATGTGTGTGGATATATATGTTTTAATAAATAAGTGTTTTGTTATTAACTTTTGTAAATGTGTTTTGATTTATGATTGCATTAAGACTAAACTTAGCAATTACCTTAGAGCATAGGAATTGCGAGGAGTTTAATAAAACCGAATGCATTTTTATGGTTCCGTCTTTAATGCTAATAACGTGCCGTTAGTTTGTATATTTTGGAGTTAATGCGGTCCGCGCCATAGCATGAATTATGTGAGGGCACGAAGTGAGTGCTAGCAATCCTATCTTATTTTTTCACGCAAGTTGGGTCTAACTTTACATAACATGGCATTCGTGATTGACGTGAAGTATAGGAAATTTAATACTTTCCTTCAGGCTTATCGTTTTGTACTCATGGACATAGCAAGGTTATGTAAGTCAGTATATTTTCGATAACATATGCTATTTCAATAATAACAAGCAAATTTTATTTTCCAGTGCTCATAGAAAATTTTAACAAAACAAGACTTATTTTGTTTGAAAATAAAAACTTTTTTTCCATACAATAGCATATACATAGGTAAATTTTAATTTAACACAGGCTATTCTTATATATGTACTTAAGCAAATGTAAGTGTGAAAAGCAACGGCTGTGTTTTTTTCATTGAGATACCTCTCCGGCTTTTATACAAATATTAGGGAATTGCGAGTTATTTAAATAACACTTGTTTTCCGATGGGTGTATTTAAAATAAATATTTGCTAGCACAAGTTCTTGTTGATTGGTCTGCTTATTGAATAATATAGTTTGTTTTACAAATTTTATTTAAGAACAAAGCATGAAATATATTGTTGCTCGTTGTTGTCATTCAGTACATCTGTACTTGATGATGCGGCGCACATTACCTTGCCAAACACGGACAACTGCATATGTATGGTTTTCCATCAAATGTCAAATTAATAACGTTTGAATGTATGCGTTTAGTGCCATGCAAATGCATACGTTTTCCGTTTCTACCCTTGACATGTTATGATCATAACGCAGTTAGTTGAAGCATTCAGAGATCTGTCAGTTTTATTCCAGGTGTAAATTATATTCTAAAATATATTTCTAAAGAAAGAAAGCCATCAACTAAAGCCAGTTGACATGTTAACGACGTTACCGTTTTGAAATATAAGTTAACATGGTTTCAAATCTGTCACATCTCCCTGTCGTTACAATGTATGAGAAAGTATTTTCGAACAAACCAAAATCTCAAAAAATGTACTGTGTAAAACTGTGTACGATGATCATACCTTTAAAATGAACCTCCTTTGTATGAACAATGAACAATGTATGAACAATGCATAATATATCTGATATATTTTGAGAAAGTGCAGTATAAGCGTATCGTTATTTTATGAAATTAAATAAAAGAATGTTCACTAAAAACCTAGAAAAATATAAATGTTTATTCATACATCTTATACATATTTACTAGCTATTGGATCATTTAAAATATAGTTTTATTTCTCATCTTCAACTTTTTTAAATATAATTAATAAGTTTTAAATTTAGTAACGTACCGTGTGACCGGCGTATTTTATAGTGTAACAAATTTTATAAAAACATTTCAAAAACGCAATAAAAGTTATGTAAATCTACATTCTTATATTTATTTTGTGTTTGATTTACATCCTATGTAATACTAACGTGCCAATATGAATATTTGTTTTTTTTATTGTTCATTGTTTATGTCCCTTTCATTTCCTAGAAACAGATACGTACATACGTAGTTCACTTATTTCGATTATAGTAGCTATTTTATTTTCCTTAAACTATTTTGACATATGAGCTTACTTGAGCTTATATATACAATTCATCAAACCATCATATATCAAAGTTCATGTCAAAGTTGTCAAATATTTTGATCGCCTTCTGACGTTTAGTCCAACTAATAATTTCATTCCTGGTTGTTGATCACTTTTATTTCATTTTACCAGAATATTGATTGACAATTTATTCAAAACAACGCATGAGAAGTCATACACATAAACAGAGTCCATTATGTCTTACACAGAGTATACACAATTTAATCTAATATAAGAAAAGACAGAAACCCCACACACATTGTTCTGGGAAAAAAATCTTGTAAACTTCCTTCTATTAAATGGGATTGAGCAATTACCTATACAGGACAATTCACACAACAATTTAACGAAGCTCACGTTGAGCGTCACAACACTGGATACATTATTATATGTTTACACATTGTATGCAGCTGCTAAATATTCAGTTGAATATAAAATCATTAATATATAATAAAAACTTGGTGTATTTTAACATGAATTAATACTATGCTACATCAGATGTATTCTTGAATGAAAAACAATTGCTCGCATAATTTCTATTCATAATGAGTTAAAACGCGTGTTTTAAATGTCAACATGTTGACGAATAACGTAAACAGACACATTAACCTCGAAATGTTATTATAATTTGTGATTTATTTGTTTTATACGCATTTGTTGCCAGAACTATTCGTTATATTCGAGAAAATTTATTTATCACAATTGTTCAAAGTTGTGTGTCTCCGACCTTACATGACCCCATGCAATACACTTTTAACTCGCGTCATTATGCGCGTCAATTGTCATGGTCCTGAAAGTAATATTTTCAAACAGTGTCTAGATAATACTAAAACTTAAAAAAACAACATAATGCACTTATTTCAAATTGTTTGCAAATGCTAGTCGTCAATCTGTTTACTTGGTTATAGTGNGTGTGTGTGTGTGTGTGTGTGTGTGTGTTTGGTAACTTTTTTGTGCTACAACATGAAAGTGAGTGTAAACTTACTACACCGCAAACTCGTTATATTTATATGTACGATCACTTCTTCAAATATACCAACTCATTTCAAAAGCATTTTTAAACCTCGAATACGGATACTGACTGCGTTGAAAAGTTTAATAATTAACGAACAACAACATCAGATTCCTTTATATCTGATTGCACATATAATAAAGTACGCTCCTTACTTTTCTGCTTACTTTAAAGGTTTGCTCTTCGTAAATTTGAATAAACGGAATTACATGGAATTAAAGGAGTGTGTATTTATCGTAGTTAAGCCTTAATTCGCATATTTGTTTTTAACTATAATAGAGGGAGAGGCACCACGGATACCTTACTGTTTTAACTTTTCCGTCTGGAGCTCTACGTACAAATCATGACAAAACAGAAACCCATTTTCAATTTCGAAAATGAACTTTTTCTTGGATCTTGAGCGTCTATATACCGAGGAGTTAAACATGTGGCTTTCGCTATCATGTGTCGGTCCATATTCATCAGAGAAATAAGCGTGCCTTGTAATATGTCTATTAAAATATTGTTAAAATATTTTAAATGAACTATTCTTCGATAATACTATCTTTTGTGCCTTTCTTACTGTGTTTGTGTTTTTTCTTTGTTTGTTTGTTTAGTGGTCGATTAACAAGTTGTTTAGTGAAGTTCCAAAGTAAGATTGCTTGTAAGACCCTTTTGTTAAACTTCAAACAAGAGTTCTTCATAAGTCAAACAACATGTTTGCTAACCTATGTTGCTTGTGAAGAATACATTTCGGTGCATAGTCTGCTGAAATAAGCGACACGGAGCAGTCGTCTTGGTTTTTCGGTAATGTATCGTTTCTGATCCTACTGATTGGAATGAATCATCCAACTGTGGAACAAACCATAATTTTCATGGTTCATAATATCAACGATCTAGATTAATTTGACGTTGCGATGCCGTATGCCATAAATTCGTATGGGTGTTTGCTCTTAATGACATGTCCTTCAAATAAACACCTGTTTTATTGCGCCTATTATAAAAAGTCATACTTGTTCGACATGTTTATGAAGTACATCGTATATTCATAAAAAAAGGACAATGACCGAATAGGTGGTCGGCGGCTAAGAAAAGAAGGCTGCATTGTAAGTACATTGTAAATAGCTCATTGCATAATTGTATCTTCTCAATGGAAATCATGAACAAGTGAGCTTCCAATATGGAAGCAATGTGTGTGTGCATTATTCGATGATCTTTGTCGTACCGAATCTCATTATAAAACAGCATTATTATGCAGACAATTTTATCTTTTTGTTAAAAAACCACATGATGATGTGTATTTGCTGACAATCGTATGCGGTATTTATAAACGAACAAGTCTCAAATTCTCTTATTGAAAGGCGAAGATATAGATGGTTGGCATTTTTTTATCGATACACGCTAGGTATACAATGTTTGAGGATATCCATATAACGGGATATGTCAGCAAATCATGATGTAAACGGCTCATGGAACAAAACCATATTAACATTTGCATATTTTAAAAACATAACATATCAATACTATGTTTTAACGTGTGTCGTTGTGTATTTTTCGATACATCAATGCACAGCAGGCATTGCTGAGAATGACCTTTAATTATATTTAAAAACAATAATAACCCGAAGACCATCCCAATGCGTGTGTTCGTATCGGTTACTCATAGCTGAATGACTTATCCATACACTAAGTGCACCAATAATCTCGTTCATGAAAATTATATATTTTTAAAGGTATTATTGGTTTTATACACATGAATAGGAACGATAAAGATTGGTTTCTTCGTCGAAAAATAACTAGGATGTTACATCTATTTTGCAATGCTCGATAACGCTTCAATTTGACCCAACTTTATTCTATACGATTATTTAAATTGGAGTTTCACAGGATGTCTTCCTTTTATGTGGACAATTTCCCTATTTGGTCGTGGTGTTTGTAGTGAGTGTGTGGCCTTGACAGAACGTCGTGAGAAAATTACTGTAAACATGTTTTGACCCCGTTTACTGGTTGGTGTAGGAGGAGAAAAGCGGCAAAAAGAACAAGTCAGACTACGAATTACACATGTTCTGAACGGAGATAAAAGAAGGGGACTTCAACTGATGACCGATGGCCACTAACCTGTACATGAAGTACATTTTGTAGCAGGAAACATACTTTCTTATTTTCAAACACGTCAAAAAGGTAATTTATAGGTGATTTAGGATTCAAGAAACTAAAGCCACGCTTATCTCCTTAACGTTGAAAACTTCGTAAATAGTTATACTAAGCCATAAATGTGTTGGGTATATTTACCAAAACAAAAATTATGTCTGTAACATTTTATTTAAAAAAAAAAGCAATTCTTGTCTTAAACGTTATATGGTGTTGCCAAATAAAATATGGCAAGTCATATCTTGCATAGAAAAACAAATGTTATTTGACAACAATCGTCGATACTTTCAACACGGGTAAGAGGACAACAAGTTATCATAGAAACTAGTTCGATTTTATGTCGTTTTATTGTGTTTTGGAGCTTTTGACTCAGCACCACATTTATAGTGTACGCTGTTTTGTGTATTTGTAGATAATTTACCCTTTCAAACAAATGTCATGTAAAAACTATTTTCTAGGAGACTTTTTTGTATATTCATTTTGAGTTGATTAAGCTTTTGGTTGCAAATATATTTTTGAAAATTATTATAACTATAATAAGAGTATTAGTAGTTTAATTACACATTAAACAAAGCAAGTATATTATGTACAAAAACTTAAATTAAAAATCAGTTCAATAAAATGCCCACTGAAAATCAATACTTAATAACTTGATAACTAATGATACGCAAGAAAAAAGAGGATTCGACCCCGGAAAGAAAATGACATACAAAACTGACTGCACGAAAACGTCAGAAGAGACGCCCACTCACAACGATGGTTGTGACTGACCTTGGTTAACAATGTTAAAAATGTTTTATCCGCGTGTTTGAGTGAGTGTCCAGCAATGTAGTGTCCATGTTAACTACCGACATTCGTCTGATACGCGAAGATGTTTGACATCGTTGGCGTCTTACAACGAGCCATTTAAGGAATCACCTGCAAGTTTGAGCAACGAATCTTCTAGACTGAAAATAACACAACAGCATCTAAATAAGTATTGTTGGAAAGAGCCTACTCGTTGGACGATAGTTTTTTCTTAATTTTATTAAGGATTTTATGCGAATAATCCGGCAAAACATTTCGCATGACAGTCAAACTCAAGCATATAGTCAACCACAATATAAACCGCATAACGTCATGAATACAAAATACTATGAGCTTCTAGGAAAACCCCATTTCTAATTGTAGATTTACAAAGAGTGTGTGTTTATAGTATTAAGATGCCGAAGATTAATTACCGCGGGGATTAGTTGGGCAAACGTCATGGTCACGATAACGTAACGTTATTACGTAAATCGTTGAGTTATTCGTGGCGCTAGGCTAGAGGAATGATTTGTTTTAAAGAATTGTTTGCGAAGGGCATAACTTGATATATGTGTGTTGTGGATGGAAAAGTTTATTTAAGAAAAGAACAAAAGGAACGTACAGCTGATTTCATATACTTGTCGCATGACACTTTCAGATGTATTAACTGTCACAATGCGGGGAATTAATTGCACATTATTACTTGTGTTCCCTTATTGCATTCGAGCAAAAGTACTTTACACTAGTACTTTAGTCTGCTGCATAACCCAAACTATCTGTTATTCGTTGGTGACTTGAGGTTACTTAAATATCACCGTTCTATGAATTGATATACACTATATTCGTTTAGTTTCAAGCCCTATAATCCGAATTCGGCATAAAATAATAATTATTAATTCGTAGTAAAAATTAACAACATCGAAAACACATATAATTTATATAAATCAATATATTTTTACTATGCATGAACATTATTTAATTCCATAACAACTAAAAATGACGACAATTTGTTTGTACCTTCGTTACCCCTCGTCTCTTATTTATGGTTTAAGAACATATGTACTTCATTGGCAATCAAACGGTGTACATGCAAGAAAATTGATTTTTACAACAGCGGTACATCTGAGAGTACTGTACGATGGCTTCGGCGTTTGTCATGTTAAGGTGGCAATATGTCATGTAATCAGCTCTTTTTTTCATTATTTGTGAAATAATTGTATATAACAGGTCAGTCAGGTCACGTCGCTTAAATGTATGTGTCACTATACTGGCTGGTTAATTCTATACAGTATGACGAACAATTTAGTTGTTCATTAATAAACGTTATTATTTGTCATACCCAAAGTGTCATTTGGCTGGCATCTATCAAGACAAACGTTTATATTCATAATTTATTTCATTTCATCTTAACGACGTGAACGTTAATCTCGTACTCAAATTCGCTTTGACATCACCACAATATGTTTTGGTCTATGTACTTATGTTATCATGTTATCATGAACTGAGTTATTCTGAAATGAACATGAATCTATGCCATTTTCTAATATTAGGCACGGTAATAAAGCCGAGATACGAATGTATATGGCATATACATTGTAATGTTTTATGACACGGTTGCCAGTTCAAGTTTGTGATTCTGGCATGCAGTGTACGCATTGTTCCAAAAAGGAATAATCCTTAACTATAGCCTCGATCCTGCTGAAAAGTTGCGCTTAAATTGCTTATAGATCATCAAAGGGTTGAGCCCACCTTCTTCGTTTTTAGTTCTATGTGATGAGTTCGGTGATTGGATGTGCACAGCTGTTTTGCATGTTCGTTCCAGATTTCTGTATTTCAACGCAGAACTAGTTTTATTCAGTTGACGTCTATTACGGTAAAGCGGTAGATCCATCGTATGTCGCACAACGCGTCCCTAAAATACTTAATTTATATTTCACGAAAAGATTGAATTCAGATATAATAATTTGTTTTTTTTTTTTTCATNTCAATCATAGCCTTTCCATTGGTCAATACACAAATGGACATAAAGCTCAAGGTAACGTATCAAATGTACCAAATGACCATAGAATAATGGCTGATCATGGTTCTGCAAGTAAGTGACACATCAGCCATCATTGCATTCATACACTTATACGGTAGGTTGTTTGGCTGGAGCACGTCTTATTAAACATTGCACAAACAATTAAAGTTATGATGCAATTTTTAAAGAAGTGCAATTGCCAAACACCAACCTCTTAGAATAGAAAATTTCAATAATTGTAATAATGACCGTACACTCTTTTACGTGCCATTTATTTGAGAAACATTGATGATAAAATTCAATTTGTTGTGAGCTAAATCTTAAGTCATAACATAAATTTGAGCCTCGCTCTTTAAAAGGAGGTTTAATGCATGTGCGTAAAGTGTCGTCCCAGATTAGCCTGTGCAGTCTGCACAGCTTAATCGGGGACGATACTTTCTGCTTTTATGATATTTTTTGTTTCAAGAAAGACTCTTTTTGACATAAAGCCAGATAAGGCAGAAAGTGTCGTCCCTGATTAGCCTGTGCACTTTCCACACATGCATTGAACCCCCTTTTCACAGAGTGAGGCTAATTTGTTTTAACATAAGACAGAGCGTGGTGTGTACCTGGTTCTCGCGTGTCATGACAGCCAGGTCATCCTGCAGCCTCCTGTTCTCTCTCATGGCTACCTCCTTGCCACGGCTGTTCTCATTGAGGTCCTCTGACGTGGAGTCCAGCTGACGACGCAGCGACTTTAACTCACGATCCTTCATGTTGATGTTGTCATTCGCATGACTGAAGAGTGTAAAGTGAGTGTTAGGTTGTAGTCAATTTAGTAAAAAATAAAGAAAGTTTAATCTGCTATCTTTCCTATTTTGTTTCACTATACATGTCATTAATAACAGTTTTGCCACAAACACTTTATAATAATAACTGCAGTAGAAGAGTTATATTACTTCACAATCCTTTTCATGAATAGCGCAAAAAATGTTTCAGTGAATCAAATAAGACAATAAAATATTGTTTTATAAACGCAAGTTTATGTTAATGAAAGTGCGAGGACAAAATGCAACAAACTTTATAACATGAAGTTCAAACTACTTATAAGTTCAGATAAGTTTGAGCAGCATCATGCGAAAATGAATGTTATACCATATGCGGTCAGTGTAGCTACGTTGTCAGCTTATGAGAATACAAAACCTTTCATGACTTTACAGCGGACAGTGAAGCTCCTGACCACATTGCACAATTGCGCAGGCTCGTCTGGTCTACACTGGTCACACATGGCATGATGCTGATCGTATGATATTTAATGTCCTTATGCAAACAAAGCGGTACCAGTGCTTACCCATATTGAGCTTCCAATTCGCTGATGCGCACTTTCAAGTCACTAATCAGCTTCTCCTGTGGATCAACATACAGATGTCAGTACCAGCATTGTCAAGCACAAAACAAACCATCTTATAAATTGCAATTAGACATTCCAAAAGATTAAGGGAATACAATTAATAAATAATTCTTGTTAGAACCAGAAATACATGTACAAACTTTTTTAAAACTGAAAGTATTACTTAAAATTAAAGCATTTCTTACATATTTAAAGTTAAAGAATATTCTTTATTCTAAGTCTGAAGTCTAACAATTGTTTGGTGAATATGGGCCCACAACACTGGAGCCAAAGCAACAAAGTCCTTGACCCTGTTTGCAGTTCATACCTTGAGTAGGACCTCCTCATTAAGGTTGGCAATCTTCTCTGTCTTCTCATCCACACTTATCTGCAGGTTGTCTTTCTCGCGGTCCAGCTGACTGACGGTGCCGCGCAGACCGGAGTTCTCGTCAGAGGCTCGTGCCATGCCTCTCTGCAGCTCGGCGATGCGCTCCTCCAGCCTGGCACATCGCTCCTCCTGGGCCCCTAGCTCACTCTCTCGGCGGGCCAGCCTCTTGTGTGTGTCCTCTAGACCACGCTCTGTCTCCTCTGCCAGCATCCTGGGAAAACATGCATGGGTGTTAACAAAGGCTCATGTTAGTGAACATAATAGGAGAATAAAAAAAATTGGTTCTCATGTGCATGGTTAATTATTTTAATTGATAACTAACAATTCTTATCTCATAATCTCTTACAGGTAAAGCCTTTTGTCCTGAAATTCATTTACATTCCACAAACAATATGTATAATTGATGGATGTGTGTAATGGAATTCAATTTCTTGAGTATGTCTTCATTCATCTTATAAAACAGAAAAATTCAAAGCAATCAAAACAGATCTTCAAATTAACTGCTGGTAACATTTCGCCCTATGGTGCAAAAACGTACCATGTGCCATTTAAATTTAATGTCACATGGTACCTTTTTGCACCAATTAGGTGATTTGAACATAACAACGACCATGTATGCCACGTACTTCATCTGCGTGGCTTTGGACTTGTTCTGTGAGGAGGAGTCCTGGGCCTCAGAGAGGCGGCCAGCCATGTCCTTTATCTGTTCCTCCAGGCCACGCACGTCGTCCTTGAGGGTGTTCACGCGCACTATCAGCTCCCCGCGCTCATTCTCGGCCTGCTGCAGGCCTGCATCAAGGTCCTCACACCGCTGCTCCAGCTTAGCCTTCTCTGTGAGCGACGCCTCAGTGGCGATCTGAAACAATGAGGGGCCACTGGTGAGCATGACTGGCTGAGGAATGAGGACAGGGGACAATCAACAGTACTGATGGAGGAAACTAGGCAGTGCAAATGCTATTCCTTAAAAGTTAAATGCATGACTACTTAATTATAAAACATTTGTTTACTAAATGATTAAAAAAAAATAAAAAAAATAATAGATTGTAAGTAAGCTAAATTTACAAACGGAATTTTAACAATCACAAATAATATAAGGACTCAATGTCTTTGAGAAAACCCTGACACATTTAACAATCATACCATAATTATATTATGACTGTCTCATTTGCTCCAGACAAGTAGAATTAAGCAGTTCACTTGTCAGTGGACAAGCAAATAATTGTAATAATTCCACACCCCTGTGTTCAGCCTCTAACAAGCAAATGTATGCAGACTGGCTACATCTCTGAAATCCCCAAATCTCCCTACAGACGCACCTTGAGCCTCTCCCTGAGACTGTCTCGCTCCGTAGAGATGCGCCTCAGCTCTGACACGGCGTCGTCTCTCTCGTTCTCCACGCGCCGCAGCACCGCCTGGGCAGCCAGGGACGTCTTTGGGGACTTGGGAGAGCGCACCAGGTCCCGACGCACCTTGTGTAGCTCATCCTTGGCCTGAGAAACACAGAATTCTTGTTTTATCATGACAAAAATCATAATAGACTTTCTCCGGAATTTGCTAGATTTTGGAAAAATAAAATAATCTGGGTTTACAAACAAAGCTTACCAATTTCAAATCTTTTCAAAATAAATAAACGACTGAAACTACTATTGTTAAATAAAATGGGTCAGCCTTGTTTGTACATACAAATTAGATGGGTTGTTTTCTTGGTAACAACTATTTTTAAGAACTGTTTTTAAAGGTTTATTCTGAGTCAACATGAAAGTATAACAAACAAAACAAAAGGCTCTGTAGAGCTTTCAAACCTACTATGAAACATCCTTTGTCAAGTTCCTTTCATATTAAAAAAAATACTTAAAAACATACTTCTAGAATATATTAATTTCTTCATATTTTCCCCTCTATTTACTTACAGAAATACAAAGAATACTTGTGTACTCAGGCTTGCATAATCTAGAAAAATCTTCTCAACCATTTCATTCAGACAGACTACATTTGGGTGTTTTCACATTGACAATGTTAACATTAAGTATAGAAATACAAACAAATATACCAGAAAAAGAAACACAAAATTATTATAATAAAAAACTCTGGGTTGGGTAATTATCACAATATAGAATGTAATTATTTGTGCGAAAAAAATATTGTTTAAATAAGATTCTAACTCTCAATTTCATTACTTTAACAAAAAATTAAGCAATAAATATTGTTTTAACAAAGGTCCTTTTTCAAAACAAGTCACAAACAGGCGTGTTTATCTACTATTGCATATGAACGTACCTCCTCATACATCTTGTTAAGCTTGTCTCTTTCACCTGTCAGAACCTTCACATTGGCCTGGATCTAAAATAAACACATTGACAACAATTTAGCCACCTTTGCGCTTAAACAACATTACATTATACATGTAATAATAATATGTTAAAAAGTATGATTCGTCATTATATAAAATATATTGTGTTATAATGTCTCAATACGAAGGACATAAAATCGTTAAAAAATCTAGTCACATACAATTCCCAAAATAAATACATACAGATTTGGTTAAGGGAGTCAATAAGTAATATTAGAATTATCATTCCTGTAATTGACGAGACAATAGTCCTAGGCCCTGTTTCACACATTTTCAGTAAACAGAATACAGAAATTCTAGGATATAATATATATATATATATAATGATTGAGATGACACTGTTCTTTTATCAGGTTTCATTCAAGTGCAAAATGTACAATAATAAAAATGGAGTGCAAATTTTTATGGTTGCGAAAAAAGTTAAGTGAAATGCCCAAGTGGCTGTAGACCCCTACCTCAGCCATGTGTCTCTCAAACTTGTCCAGTAGGGACCTCATCTCATCACGTTCACGAGTCAACTTGGCAATCTCCGTGTCATCTCCCAGTCCCTGAAAAGGCAACATTCATCATTAGGGTACTATTTCAATATGAATGGTGAAGAATCCCAAGGGAAAAAGGGACAGTTTGAGAAAACAAAAATTGGGATAAAGAAAATGTGAGGAAAATAATTTTTTCCCTTAAAGTGTACAACTGTTGAATCAGCTCAACACTTCAATGTCAATATACGATAATTTCTCAGTGAACCCTTGTTTTGGACTATCCTTCTTGATATACCTTTTCACATAGGACCAGTACAAACGCAAGCAATGGTTAAAACCCTATTCAGTTTTTTTCCAAACACTGTATACAAATCACATAAGCGTTAACATATTGAATAAATGGTTTGTTAAGGCTTATAACAAACTATGAATTTGTGCACCATACAAGATGATTATGTGCATCACAAAATAAGTACCGGTATGTCTAAACAAGAGGGCCATGATGGCCCTGAATCGCTCACCTTTTACTAGAATTGGCCCGGTGACCTAATTTTTGACCCCAGATGACCGATATACGATCCAAAATCAGATATTATCAAGATAAACATTCTGACCATATTTCATTAAAATCAGATGAAAACTATGACTTCTATTGTCTACACAAGCTTTTTCTATGTGACCTAGTTTTTGACCCCAGATGACCCAAATACAATCCCAACCCAGATTTCATCAAGATAAACATTCTGACCCAATTTCATTAAGATTGGATGAAAACTGTGACCTCCATTGTCTACACAAGGTTTTTCTATTATTTGACCTAGTGACCCAAATACAATCCCAACCCAGAATTCATTAAAATAAACATTCTGACAAAATTTCATAAAGATTGGATGAAAGCTGTGACCTTTACTGTCTACACAAACAAATTGTTGACGGACGCACGCACGGACGCACGCACGACGGACATCACACAATCACATAAGCTCACCATGTCGCCTTGTGACAGGTGAGCTAAAAATGTGAGTTAATACTTCAGACGTTTTTTATATACTTTGATGTTAGATTATTTCAATACTTAAAAACAAACAACAAACACAGCTTATGTAAGATATACACATGCACATACAATATAAGACATTTTGTAACAACATTAATTAGAGCTTGTCACAGTAGGTATGAATACCCCTGACATCCATGTAGTTATTTGTACTTGTCCTAAATAATTATATTATTGAATTTATCAAAAATGATTGAAAACTTAACCTGGAAAACCAAAGCAAGAGCACCGTCGAACGGATGCCAACGCTCGGCTGTAGGTNGCTATCTTCAATAATGCAAAAGTTATGGCCAATGTTAAAGTTTTCGGACGACGACTACGGTGTGGCAGACGAGAGGGCTATGACAATACATTGGGTTTTCTTTGAAAACAGCTGAGCTAACAAAGTTAAGGGTCAGCCTAACAAGAGCACCGCATAGCGGGTGCAAACACCTGGCTGTGGATGCTTGGATTTTATTTATTTTTACCTTTGACCTTGAAGGTCATCATTGACCTTGACCTTTTCACACTCAAAATTTGCAGGTCGATGAGATACACATGCATGCTAAACATCAAGTTGTTATCTTCAATATTGCAAAAGTTATGGCCAATGTGCAAGTTTTCGGACGCCGCGGACGAGCTGGCTATGACAATACCTCGGGTTTTCTTTGAAAACAGCCGAGCTAAAAAATAAAGGTTGGGTGGGTAAGTGCAAAAAAACAACATAATATGCCTTATTTAAAGAAAAAAAGTTTTTAACTTCATATTTGGCAGGATCCAACTGACATGGCTTTAACTGCATTATACTTTTGCACTTGAAAACCTCATTTGTAGCTAATTTTAGAATCTTGGGTTTGCAATGCTATATGTAACTTTACATATTCACTCACTTTTGGCTACACAATAATTTATCAAGACATCCTAGTTGATATGTTTGGTTTATACTTTACTAAGAATTATTTTATACAGATAAGCCATTCCTAAAAAATATTTACTTACAAAAACTGTTCAAAATAAATAAAAATTTGCAACAACCTGGAAATTAAAAAATATTTTGTGTTAAACATACAGGGTCACAACAAAATAATGCAAATAATAATCAAATAAAGCAAACAATTAAATATATTTTCAAAACAAAACAAAACCATCTACCGCCCAATAATTAGTAAAGCACACAACATATAACACTCAACAATGGGAGACAAACACATGATGGCATTAACAAAAACCACGAACCCTTCAAAGGTTCATATCAGATGAAAACATCTTTTTCTATAATTTTTTAATTGAGTCAAATCATAAATGGAAAAAGATTTTCAACACTTGTTTTGGTTTTGAATTTTAATTTGAGTATACAATTGTGTAAATAATAACAGATTTTATTTCAACTCTATAGATATTAAGGTGAATGATTTTGTTTATCATTTTGTTAATCATTTTTTGAATTATTTTTTTTGCATAATTTATAAATTGGTCGAACAACAACAAAATACGAAAATAGAATTGAGCCTTGCTGTAGGGAAAACTGGGCTTCATTCATGTGCATAAAGTGTCGTCCCATATACGCCTGCGCATTCCGCACAGGCTAATCTCAGACGACACTTTCCATTTAAACTGGACCCACTTTAAACAAAAAATAAAATGAAAGCGGAAAGTTTGACTGCAAAGGCTAATCTGAGACAACAATTTACGCACATGCATTAACCCTTTGAGCGCTGGAACCGGATTTTGAAGGCCTTTGCAAACAGTTTGGATCCAGATGAGACGCCACAGAACGTGGCGTCTCATCAGGATCCAAACTGTTTGCTATTCTGATAGTATTCTTTGAAAAAAAGTGAAGAAAATGATGATTTTAGAAATTCAGCAGACGACATTTTAGCAGACAACAAATTTCCCAGCATGCAAAGGGTTAAGTCCAGTTTTTCCAGAACCAAGCTCAATTGTAGACACACACACACAACATAATGTGAAAGCAGCTGAAGCTCTGCATGTGAAGGATAATGTTGGAAAACTCCAACAAAGTGTACTCACTATCCTCTTATTCTTCATATTGTTTGATTCCTTTGTAAACAGGTCATGAGACAAAAGTAATTAAGAGATACTTATTCACAGGAAACATTGTTTTTAAATAGAATGTATAGTACACAAACTGGTATTCAGTTATTTAATAGAACAGTACTATACTGAGTTAGCTTGAAAAGAAAATCTAACTAAATACATTAGCACCCAGACATGTTTTGTTTTTGTGTACTTGGAACACGCCATACAAATAAAAACAAAAATGCAGTATATGTCCAGGGTTTTTTCTCCACTTTTTGGGAAGATAGCCCATGGCTTTGGAATTGGGAATTTTAGCGGCATTTTCAAGAAATTGGGAAAATAAATTCAGTAGTCTTCTATTTTCGCGCAAAAGGTCCACTGATTTGGGAAATACTAATTTGAAAGAACTCTTTATAATAATTCAAATTAAAAGAACAAAACAAAATCGTATAAATCATTATTATGTACTTTTTTTTAGATGTAATTGAATTAAAAATTAGACAAACTAAGCATAAGACACTTCTTTCTAAAAAAAATTTTATTTTACATTGGGAATTTTTTGGCACATTTTGGGAAAAAAGTATACCTTTTGGGATTGGGAATATAGCCGTTATTCGGCTATAAAAACGGCCCAAAAAACCCCTGATGTCACGTGCCCTATTTTTAACTTTGTTTAATCTGTAAAAATGATATGAATCATGATTTTTATGGACTTTCTTAACTCTTCCATACCAAGAGCACATGTAAGCCCTGCAAATATATTGTGCAAAAAATGTGAACAACCAGTACCAATGTTGATCTGCATAATGCTCGCATACTTTAACTGTGTGTGTAAACAGACCCCAATACCCATGAAAATATACACTTCAAATAAACACAACGTGCCTTAACTTACACTCAAGCAATATTCCAACGAGGAACGCAGTTGCTGAGCAACAACATTTACAGTTTACAGTTTCAACTTAATTGTTGATAATTAAACTACGGTAAGTGGTGGTTCAAGGAAATATAATATACAACAAGAGATGTGTTTGTCAGAAACCCAATGCCCCCTACTGTGCCGCTTTGATTTTTTTATTTTTTTTATTTTATCCCTTTAAACTTACTATAACTTCCCTTGTGAAAATGATCTGTACCTGCCAAATGATAAATAGAAATTATCTCCATTTAAAGCTTGTTACTTCCCTTGGATTTTGTCTTTTGATCTTGAAGGATGACCTTGACCTTTCAGCACTCAAAATGTGCAGCTCCATGAGATACACTGCATGCCAAATATCAAGTTGCTATCTTCAATATTGAAAAAGTTATGGCCAATGTTAAAGTTTTCAGACAGAATCACAGACGGACTGACAGTTCAACTGCTATATGCCACCCTACCGGGGGCATAACAACTGTCTATGTTCCAATAGTTCAGGCTTTGTGAACATTTGCCTTTAGAAAACTCTAGAGACCAAATTGTATAGCTCAATCTTCATTAATCTTAGTCAAACAAGGACTGTTTGTAAAACATGCATGCCCACCATATGGGCTGTCAGTTGTAGTGGCAGCTATTGTGTGAATGCGTTTGTCACTGTGACCTTGACCTTTGAACTAGTGACCTGAAAATCAATAGGGGTCATCTGCCAGTCATGATCAATGTACCTATGAAGTTTCATGATCCTAGGCCTTATTATTCTTGAGTTATCATCAGGAAACCATTTTACTGTTTCGAGTCACTGTGACCTTGACCTTTGACAAAGTGACCTGAAAATCAATAGGGGTCATCTGCCAGTCAAGATCAATGTACCTATAAAGTTTCATGATCCTAGGCGTAAGCATTCTTGAGTTATCATCCGGAAACCATTTTAGATATTGCAAAACATCAACCAAGTTTACAGTTTTGGAAAAAACACAATTACTGAATTACTGTGACCTTGACCTTTGACCTAGTAACCTGAGAATTAATAGGGGTCACCTGCCAGTCATGATCATTGTACCTATGAAGTTTCATGATCCTAGGCATAAGCTTTCTTGAGTTATCATCCAGAAACCATTTTACTGTGTCGAGTCACTGTGACTTTTGACCTAGTGACCTAAAAAAATCAATAGGGGTCATCTGCCAGTCATGATCAATGTACCTATGAAGTTTCATGATCCTAGGATTAAGCGCTCTTGAGTTATCATCCGGAAACCATCTGGTGGACGGACGGACCTACCGACATGAGCAAAACAATATACCCCCTCTTCTTCGAAGTGGGGCATAAATATTTGTACCAATATACCTTGGTCGAGTTCGAAAGTCGGTTAGGTGGGGTCAAAAACTAGGTCACTGGGTCACATGGAAGAAAAAGCTTGTGAATACTCTAGAGGCCTCATGGTTTGCCAAATCTTCATGAAACTTTGTAAGAACATCTGTTCCAATCATACCTCCGACTGAGTTAGAAACTGAGTCATGTGGGGTTTAAAACTAGGTCCGTAGGTATAATTGAAGAAAAACTTGTGAACACTGTTCAGTCCACATTTATTACTCAGTCGTCATGCAACTTGGTTAGAACGCTTGTCCGATTGATCTACGCCACTAGGTAAAATTACGAAAAAAGCTTGTGAAAACCTTAGACCAGATCTATTGCCAAATCTTCATGAAACATGGTCAGAACATTTGACTCAATGATATCTCAGCCAAGGTCAAAACTAGGTCAATAAGACTCACTAGGTCTTGGCCTCTCAGGGCTTTGGCGTTCCTTTTCTTTTTTAATATCTAAAAATTAACTGACTGCTATTTTCTGTGTACATAATTAGAACAGATGTTTGAATGAAAATTCGTTTTTAGATATTAGTACTTATTGTGTTAATTTAAGCAAAGTTAACCACTTCACTTCAGGACACATTTTAGAAAGATCAGGTCAAACTCAAACAATAATAGGAGTGGCAAGGAGTAGGGGAATTATTTTTGACAGTAGTTATCTACTTACTTTACTTTTCATTTCATATGGCTACAAATGTCCATAATTTGACATGAATAAACTTACAACATTCTATAAAATTGTAACTGCAACCAAGTGACAATAATCTAAGTGCAAAGCAGAATTTTGTTCATCTTTTTAATAATAATGAATTAAAAGTTTGCTATACTTGTAAAACCATTACAAACGATACCAAATATTATCTTTTTCAAAATGATATCACTAGACACTAACATTTACATTTACACCACACTTATTATGCATCGCATAAAAAACAAAGAAAAGAAACCAACCGCCAAGATTGTAATCGCAATTAAATAAAACTTGTTAAAGCCCTTGATTATGCACTACAGTTATTCAATATTAGGCATTGAATGAAGCCCACGATAACAATGCCTCATTCTGGGGAAAACTGGGCTAAATGCATGTGCATAAAGTGTTGTCCAAGATGAGCCTGTGCAGTATGTACAGGCTAATCAGGAAGGACACTTTCAGCTTTTATGGATTTTTTCTTTTAAAGGAAGTCTCTTCTACACAAAAATCTAGTTGTCATCCTTGATTAGCCTGTGCCACTGGACAGGCTTATCTAGTTCGACACTTAACTCACATGCATTTAGCCCAGTTTTCCCAGAACGAGACTCATATGATTCCTGGACATGTGAGTTGTGTACCTTTGTGGGCGTGGCGCGGGCGGAGGCTCTCTTGGAGGCCTTGAGAGCCTCGTACTCTGTGCGGTAGTAGTCCCTCTCCTCCTCCAACACGCGCATGATGGCCTCGTATTGGGCAGCAGCCTGAGGGCGTACAAGACAACGGGATTACATACAGAGGAGTATCTCTCATATCTGTGTAGGCGGTTGTTTACTGTAATTCAACATTTTACCCACAAATGCAAGAACAAGGGACAAATGCCTTAAACTAACTTTCTGAGTCACTGGCATTTTAATTAAACTCATGTAGGATCTGCCTTTTTCAGAAACTTGCTAATGCATTAAAATATTGCAAAAACATTTATAGCTATTAAATGAACATAACAAAGAATTTAACTAGTATTAACAGTGCTTGTACATGATAAGCACCCACAGTCTCACAGTCTGTAAAGGAGTACATACCTTCTTATCAGCCTTGGCCGCCGGGGCGTTGAGTTCTCTGGCAGGACTTGAGGACCTGGAGGTGGGGCGTGATGGGGTTCGTGACCTTGGCGGGCTGCGACCTCTCGACGGGATCTCCCCACGCAACATCTTCTGGAAGGCCTCGGCCTGGTCGCGGTAGTAGTTGCGCTCCTCCTCCACGCTACGTACGAAGGCATCCAACTTGCTGGGGATCTTACCCTTCTTGGCTGCACCCGCAGGACCATTCTTGCGCTTTAGTCGCTCAATCTCAAGAACTAGTTCCTTTTCTGAATGGATGAATTGTAGAGAGTTAATTGCATGAATAAACACATTTATTTCAGTAAGTGCAAGTTAATATTATTTTATGGCAAATTCTCTGTTACTATTTTACACTTATGATGTTAATAGAGATTTTAAAGCATAGGCAATGTACTCAATTCTTCAAGTATTAAATTCAAAAGATAGCAATTGGGTTAATGGATCAAGACATCAACACATCTGACTTAAAGAGTTTCGGACATATTTCATTCCAGCCAATATCAGTCAATTCAATCTAACAGAAATTCACAGATAAGGGATTTACCATGTATAAACTACTCCCCATAAAAAATTAAAATTCATTCATCAAAATTCACAAACATTAACACATGTTTGTTTCAAAATCACAAACAAAACTACATGCACTGTGCACTTTTGCTTCACATGGGTTAAAAGCTAAACATGTGATATCTTCTAGCCATGACTGAAAAGAATTGCAAGTTAATTTTAACAGATCAACACTTGGGGAAGCACCTGCTCTATATTTGAGCTTATCTCCGGGAAAACAGGGCTTAATGCATGTAAAGTCATCTAAGATAAGCTTATGCAGTCCACGCAGGCTAATCAAGGACGGCACTTTCCAGTTTTATAGTATAATTTTTCGTTTTAAGGAAGTCTCTTCTTAACTAAAATCCAGTTAAGGCGGAAAGTGTCGTCCCTGATAAGCATCCGCGGATTGCACATGCTTACCTGGGACGACACTTTACGCACATGAATTAGGCCACGCTTTCTTAGAACGAGGCTCTTTTCTTACCATTGGCCATGAGTTTGTTGACGCGGTGGCTGAGTCGTTTCTTGTCCTCGGCCACTCGATCATGCAGTTCCTCCAGCCTCATGAGGTCTCCACTCTTGGTGGTGAGGGAGGAACGCGTGTCCACCAGCTCCTTGCTCACACGTTCATTCTCCTACACAGGCAAAAGTAGCATTCAGGTTAAGAACTTATTCAAATGATACTATAACTGGATCTGTTTATTTACAAAATACAACTTCAATTTAATGTCACCTATAAATCCTTTTTTTACTCCCACTACAGTTAGCATGGCTTGTATTTACTTTTCTTAAAAATGTCAATCCCACAATCCTGAACAATGAAACAATATCTGACATAAACATGCAGCCTATTCTCTATTTCCTTATACATAGAACATACTAACAAATGGTTTATACATCATCTCAGATAATACATGAAAGCAATTTCCATCATATTTTTTTTTATATATATATACTTTGCCATGTTTATAACATGAATGAATGTTTTCAAATCTTAACATCACACACAGTGTTGACATATTCATCTAAAAAGTTGTGTTCCCCTAACAAAATAGGAAAAACAATTGTTGCAACAAACTTTCGCTGAATTCAATATCTAATCATCACTTTCTAGAAAATTGTGAAAAGGCAGTGAGAGGCCAGATCATGCAGCAATACAAAAATAGGCCACAACTACTCACAGCTTTCAACTTGGCTATATTGATATCCAAGTCCTCGAGCTCATGTCGCGATTTCTCCAGCTCATCCTTGGCCTCCTCCATCTCTCGATCGGCAGTCTTGAGCACGATGCTGCGGTCAGTCTCGAGACGCTTGGCGTGCCTGTCCACACTCTGCAGCTCGAGTTCCAGGTCGCTCAGGTGGGCCTTGCACTTGCCCAGCTCCGTCTCCACCTCACTCCTGTCGGCGACTGAGTCACGGAACTTTCGCTCCATCTCGCGGTTCTTCTGTTGCAAGAAGTCGATCTGAAATAATAGGCAACCCTGTAGTGCTAGAAACTGCTTCAAGAAACATCACTTTTATCATTATAAATAGCAATAATTCAAGCTATAGGTATAACAACACCGGAATATTCTCAAATCGATATTCTATAACATAACCATAATTCAAATAAGAATTGTCAAATAATATTTGATTTGAGAGCATTATATGCACAAATTTCAAACAACAGTCACAATGCTGCAACAGAAATAACAATTGAAGATGGTGTTCAGAAATACAAACAAAAAACAAGGGACAAAATTGTCACAAAACCAGGTTTTCAATAAAAAAAAAAGTCTGATAAAGGGAGACAACTGCAACTCAAAATGTGCATTGCTACTGACATAGTTATGGCCCGGACAAGCTCATTTATGGCCTTTTTTGACCTTTGAACTCAAAGTGTGACCTTGACCTTGGAGATATCGACGTAATTATTTCGCGCGACACACCGTCCAATGATGGTGAACAAATGTGCCAAATGATTTTAAAATCTGACCATGAAAGACATAGTTATGGCCCGGACAAGCTTGTTCCGCCCGCCCGCCAGCCTGCCCGCATTCGCCAATCTAATAACCAGTTTTTTCCTTCGGAAAACCTGGTTAATGGCAGACAACATTGCAAACCTCAGTTATTCTAATCAATGTTTAACTTTTGGAATTGGGGACTGTTAAATCTAAAAGTGCTTGACAATAATAGTATGAGCAACATCTTAATTTGAAGCTTTAAATTGTACTCTGTCCAATATCAATTTTAATTCAGTATATATTTCTCCATCAATTTAATAAGCCAATTCCCTAACCACCTGTTTATTGAGGTGTCAGACCCACCTGTATATTCAGATGTAAGATCTGAATGTATAATGATATATACAAAATATACCTGTATATTGAGATGTGAGATCATCCTCTCGTTGGCCCTGTTGCGGGCCTCCAGGGCCACAACATCCGATGGTCGTCCTCCGTCCAGCATTCTGTTGAGCCTCTCTATCTCCTCATCACGACCTTCAACCTGAAATACATGGCCAGGTCAAGGTCAGGTTATAAAATCTAGGATCTGTCGTAACTAAGATCAAACTGAGACACCTAAAGACTGTTTGAAAGCAAACCTCTGGCTTAGGGTAGTGAGAAAGATTAGAGCAGTATATTAACTAGACCAAGTTGTAGCAATTAAAAAGTGATCCTATGGAGTGTCAAGTTTGACCCCTCGGGCATTATTTTAACAAATTTTGTAGAGAACCACAATACAATGTTACATGCCAAATATTAAACCATTTGGTCTTGTGGTTGGTTTCAAAGGAAAAGATTGTGTTTATGTTATTTTGCTATTTAAGTCTGTATAATCAATTTGGCCCCCTTATGTGCGGCCAGTTTTGACCACAGGGTTATGATATGATGAAACTAAGTAAAGGGCCAATATAATACATTACACATTGTACAATGTTACAAACCATATATATATGAAATACCTGGATATTGGAGTTTCAGAGGTGTATTTTTTTGCTTTGAAAGTGTATAGTATTAAAAAAATAATGATACAAATATTCAATGTTGAAAAGGTATGTTGCATACCTTTTGAAATTTTAAACATTATTATAGGACCATACAAAGTTCAAATGCAAAACTTCATATAATGAGGAAAAATCCAAGCAAGTTTAAATGGTGTACGTTAGAAAGTGTAAGAGAACTTCTCTGGACAAATTTGAGTCTATGGACAGATATAATTGGATCAACTGACAAACGTCCCTGGTGAAACCAGTATACCCCCTTTACTTTGTACTTCTTTAACCAGTTCATTTAGCAATCACAATGGAGATATTTCAAACTTTTTTTAAATTGAAAAACATTTTTTTTTAAATATCGCCACTTATTCAAATCATAAAAAGTAATAAACTTAACTCATTCATGTGATGAGGTGATTAAAACATGAATACTTCATCAGTTGTAGCAAATTGTGGTGCAACTAGGCAAGACAATCCATGTATGACAGGTCAGTAGCAGGCAGTTAAGAAGTCAGTGAAACATATGTGCTGATTAACATCGAAACATTTTTTACAAAGTAAAATATTTTTGTTTTTGCTATGAAGGTTTACTTTCACTAAGAATCTTACACTGTTGCTCAATTATTTCTATACTGAAATATTAAGTTAAATTTACATATTGTTAATATCAGAAATTAAGATAAAACTTGAGTCAAAATCAAGTAAAACTGCCCGCTTTCAGTTCTAATCATGGCCAAACATGTTTTCCAGAGTAAGTTAAGACCCTGTAAACCTAGATCAAACATTGAATTTCCATCTCAATCAATCTGTAGGCTGAAAACCATACACAAACTCAAATAACTGACGATAACTGAGGTACATTTAGAAATTGAAAAGATAAGTACCTAAAGGCATACATTGATTACAAATGGGTAAACTTTCAGTTACAGATAACAGGATATCAATAGGTCCCTATTTGAAATATTTGTATACTGCAGCAAAAATGAGCTGCTATTAGACTTTAAAAATTGCTAAATTCAAAATCTTTCTGTGGCTATTTTATTCACCTCAAAGGGCTTGTATTTTCATCAGTAAATGTTTATTGCCTTTTAAAGTCATATATACACTTTTCTCTTTTGTGTTACCTGCATAATGAAATGATTTAAATTGCAAAACAGACCATATGAAAGTGCAAACAACATCTGAAACCAGACAGGCATCATTAAATGAGATCACTAAATTATCCACATAATTCTAGTTTGTGTAAATCATTTAAAAATTGCATTTGACAATATATAATTCAATCACCATTAATTCTTGTTTTGTTTCAGAAATACCAAATGTTTCTTGGGACAAAAAAAAAGCTCTTCATGAAAATAATCAAACGTGAGCCACAAATTTAACAATTAATAAACGCTAATTAATAACTCACTTGATTAATGTTAAAATAATAAACATGTTTCGTCACATAACTTTTAAGACAAAATTATGTGTAGAGATGAAGAATTCTTTACAAATTTGATGAAATTTGATATGTCATTACTACCACTATGGTATTTAGGTGGGCTTCGTCTAGGGTTACTATTTTACAATATTTGACAATGGCCAGCAGGGTTTCAATGCAAATCATTTGATTAAGTTCATTGATAATGAGCAAAATGAATACACATTTATTTGGAGACACTTAGTTCTTAATTACCTACAAAACTTAACACTTGAAATGCTCAATTTACTGAACACATTAAATATACAAAATGAGATATGTTGCTCCAAATTTGTTCTAAATACTGTATGAACCGTAAATACTCAGTCAATATTTTTTCTTTAAAAAATTGATTAAAATTAAAAGGACGTTAAAAAAAGAAATTTCAAGGAAGATCATTTCCTTGCCGTAATGGCTTTTGGTTGTTGTTGTTGTGAAAACTCTATGGTTATAGTTACCAATTTCTATAATCACAGTTTGCAACTTTACATTTTTTTACCAGTAAAGGGGCTTGACATAGTCATCATGGCTCAATGTACGCAACACCATTAGTTTTTAGTTTTTATAAAGTCTATGTTAAATAATTCAAATTTGTGATTATAACCATTAAAATATCTTTATTTGTCTGTTGTCAATGTTGTACATCGTATATCAATCTACACAGTTTAACATTAATCCCTTCAATACTAAGGAAGTTATGATCCCCAAAAGAAAATTGATAAAAGGGCATTATTATTAATAGCTCTGTTAATCCTGAAGTGAGAAGTATGGTTATTGTACTTCCGCTAAAATCCCTCTTCTATCAACACATAATAGTTTAATTTTAATCCCTTAACACTGTATTATGTGAATTTGAAATAAGAAATCAATCTGGGAATGGACATCATGATGATTTTCTTCTTAAACAAAACTATTCATTTCATAATCTAAGTTTATTTTTGTTTTATCTATTATTCAAGCTTGAAACAAGCAATTTTCCAAGACTTTTTCATTAACAGTGATTGTATTAATATCATTTTTACTGTATTTATAAACTGTGTTCATGTGCCGCATGGACACAGTTTCATTTTATAAGGTTAAGGATTTTAAAAAAAGTCAATAAAAATCCAGTTTTGTAGTTAAAATCAATTTAAATGATGCAATTATATATGTAAGTATCTATTTTAATTATAATTGGTCAAACTAAATAAATACAAAATGTAAAACTGCATATTATGCACTGTTGAAAAAACACAATTTATTCCCAAATTGATGTGACTTTTTTTGTCTTATTCCAACTTCACATAATACTGTGTTCCTTCAATACTTTCAGAATTATACTCTACAAAAGAAGCGGGACAGACATCCTGACGAAAGGACAGACTAAAGACGGACAATGTGATCACTATATGCCTCCTATATGGGTCATAAAACTCTTTTGATCTAATTTATATGTGTAAATGTTTACAAAGAGTCAGCTGCTATAACTGAATTGAGTCCATTGATTTAGTGGAGTACCTGAATATTGAATGGATATATGACAACAAATCTAATGAATGTGTGAGTTAACAAACACATCTGTGAATAATTTATCAAGACAGCTACAGTGTAACTGCATGGGGACACATTTATTCAGTGTCACTTTCTGAATGTTCACAATAAATGATCCTGTTCGGAATGAGATATTTTAGTATGACAAATAGATGCCACATTCAGGTGGTATATTACAAGGGATGGTTGCTCTACAGACAAATAAATGTTTGTTACCAATTCATATCAATAAACAAAACAAAAAACCATGTGGAATAAGTTTAGAGCACTGTCGTTCTCTATTAGCCTGCAGCACAAGTTACAACAAATTGTAAGTAAAAGACTTCAATCTCAAAATAAAGTTCACAATTAATATCCATGACAGAAAAAACAACACACATACCTTGTAGAAGTTATTACCCTTTAATGACATTATGTAACCACAGTCCAGCAAATATTATTAAAGCACTTACAATTATATTTAAAGCACTATTTGTAAATCACTTAAAAACCTGTAAAACAATATGTTTCAATAAAATGACAATTGAAGTCTTTGTAATGTATATGCATGTTTTAATACATAAATTAGTTAAATTTCTATCGTTTAAGATCACTAGATTTGCTTGCTTCAGCAATATAGAAATAATTTAAATGTCAGTGCTGAAGAAAGTTAATCACATAGTTATAGAAGTTCCAATCATGATTTTAATCAATAAATGGCACTGTGCACTGTGCTAATTTTAAGCTGTAGTTTGTCACAGGAGCACTCACAAAAAGACAAATTGAATGTGACAAACACCATTGGCAGTGGCAGAGAAGTTGCTTTAGATTTGTACACATCAAAAGTTGTCTTAATTGACCTTTTCACCCCCTGATTGGCATTAAATGGAAGATAAAAACAGTCACATTTTAATCTTTTTAAATCAGAATAAATAGTTTTGTTTCATCTAGTGCTTGTGCTACTACATGTAGTTAACATCTTAATTAAAATGAAGTTGATGTACATTGTATGTTTAATCCCTATTGTCAAACATAATACTGATATTGTAAAGGAAATGTATTTTCATCAATTATAAAAGTATATGTTTAATGAATATTGAAGTAAATGGTTATATTACTGCTGGCAAATACACCATTGTCATAATTATTTGTTTAATTATCTTTAGTTGTAAATAACACTGTCCAAACATTGTTAAACTCTTTAAAGTGAGCTTGCTTGCTGGTTATGGTAAGGAAAACAAACAAAGGGACGGGTAGATCAAACAAAAGTTTGGACAAGTCCAAATTGTAGTGAAGAGTTGAAGCCCTATCTAGCAAAACTGACCATCCAAGTAAACAAATACCTTAAATGGGCATGTTCATAAAGGAATTATTAATATTTTGTTGATAAGTATTTGAATTATTTGTGAAACTTCAAATTAATAGTGTAGCAAAACAAAATCATGATTCACTAGACAGTATGTACACTATCATGCTTCCGATATACAGAATTCTGGATCATTAAGTGGGTAAGGCAGTAGTTTTTTAAAGAGGTCCAGGTGTTAGTTTTTTTTTTAAATCTTTACAAACAAGAAAATCACTCTTGCTATGATGTTTCACTGGTTTAAGTTCCAATGTTTCATTCTATGAAATAGGGGCATGTTTACAAAAGTATATTTCTTTAAACTTTTCCCCTTAATAAAACAAACTGACCCTCCCGGACATTTGTCACCCAGGCACTGACCCTCCCGACATTTAGCCATTCTTTGCATCATGTTTCATGCGTTGATTAGTGATACAATTAATTTCTTGCAACTAGTAAAACAATTTAGGTTTTCTTTCGGCAGCCTTTGTCCCAGACCAGAGCACAGGCAAAAATGAGATGATGAAAGTTTTCTTTAAGACAAACTGTCTTTTTGAAGTAATATTTGGACATTTTCTTATAATTATTCATATTATAATGAACTAGATTAGATTGCTATTAGAGTGTCGTGTTCTGAGAAAACTGGGCATAATGCATATGCGTAAATTGTCATCCCAGATTAGCCTGTGCAGTTCGCACAGGCTAATCAGGGACGACAATTTCCGCCTAAACTGGATTTTCGCTAAGAAGAGACATCATTAAAACGAAAAATTCCATACAAGCGGAAATTGTTGTCCCTGATTAGCCTGTGCGGACTGCACAGGCTAATCTGGGATGACAATTTACGCACAAGCATTTTGCCCAGTTTTTTCAGAACACGACACATTAGAGATACCAATTTGGGGGCGTGGGGAGGGGCCAGTGAAGGGTGGCAGGTAGGACATATGTACCCACAGGCAAAGTTGGATAACTAAAAACTACATCAATGATTTTATAAGTTCTAAAACTATTTTCTTAGCAATATTTATTGAAAAAAAAAACCATTAAATTATGTTGTCTTTGCATAGAAAATCAGTCAGTGGCCTGCACTCAATTTAAGTGAAATATTAATAAAACGTGTTCAGGTTCAATTGAAATAATTTTAAAGTCTTTGAAAGCCAATAGTATTAACATATAATTGACTATGACTGATATAAACTTTGATCACATAATACTACAATAATATTAAGAAGGTGCAAACAGAGCTTACAGAATTAGCATATTAAAACTTTGTATACTGCATACAAATATTTTCCTTTCAGATTAGCATGGGCTTGCATACTTGTAAATCAACTGGTAAATACATGTGCAATAGGTCATAAATCACATGAACAACCTTAAATTTCACATTGAATTTCTGTTATTCATGCAGTTTGAAATGTAAAATGGCACTAAAAACAAGTGGCTTTCAACTACATGTATACAAAATAAAAAAAGTTAATCTTTTCAAATAATCAATCTTCTTAACATTCTTCACTGCATTATACACTGCTAAAGTTGCAAATCTAGCCTTATGCTCTTCAAATGTCATTCCTTTAAGTGTCCCTATGTTTATCAATAGATACCCAGCTTTATCACATAGGTTGCCACGGATATCGGTGTAAACAATATGGTGGCCGTGAACACTTTATGGATATGCAAAACGGCAACAATATTTATTTTTAATAGTTAAAACTAAAACCTAAAAACATAATCTTACCAAAAGATAGACAAAAATTCCTCTCAACCCTACACACTCTACACCAGATCACTTTTAGCTGCCACTGATACTCTTCAAAAGCAGTGACGTATAGCAAACTTTATTACAAAGCCAATATCTTGGCTCAGAGCTAAACATACGTTGAATATTGAACTTTAATGGGTGCTACCTGACCGTGTTCTAACACGTGTTCTAACACGTCCTAAAAGTCGCCGGGATTTTGATTGAGGTTCAATACAGGAAAATATTGAGCACAAGTTTACAGGTTTAAAGATTATATCATTGGCGTAGTGTGTAAGTACAAGACCCGATTGATTGAAATAAACCAATCATTAAACCTTCTAATCTGCCATGGCCTACGTTAAGGCAAGTTGTATATTGGTTTTGAAACAAATTTTTATTGGGTTATAAAGTAAACTCTGATAATAGAAATGTCAAGAGAGACCCAGAGGGGAATTTAGAAGAAGAATTTATTTAATTTGGACATTGTTGTGTGTTTACAATCCCTAAATTGTAATATTTTATATACATGTAACAGTAATTTGTGCAAAAACATGTACCAAGGCACTTCAGTGAGTGTTGCAGTTTAATAAAACATGATTAACATTAAGAAATTGTTTTTAAAAACTAAAGAAATTGTTCCGAGAAAATATGCCATTGAAAGATGTTCTATGCTTTATTAGACCTACTTTGCAATTGGCTAGATTGAGGACAAACCACTAATATAAGGGTACAAACAAAGTCGAGAGATTTAAAATCCTTTCAAAATTACATAGCGAATCAACCCTTATTATTTTAACAGTACTATCATTGGTGGATAGAATGGGCCATGCAGTTTATTTCTACCGGGGTTTTCCAAAAGAGTGGAGATCCTTCTTAAAACCACTGACAAAAATCATCAACAAAACAAACCAGGACACAGTTGCCTAATAAAAGAGTAAATCTGTGATGTTTAAAATCGTTTGCATACATAAAATATGTTGTTGTATTTTTTTTAAAGATTAATCGAAAGAGTCATAATAGAATTTATTTCACACTAATATTTTGGGTAACCCAAGGGTCTCACATTTAAGCATAACTGTTTTCTGTTTTGCAAAAAAACAAAATTGGAAACATTGAAACAGTTTTTGAAGTCCGATTTATACCGTTATTACTCCCGTTTCCTGGAGATTAACGTGCATACAGTAACATAATTATAAAGAAAAGAAAAACAAAATACAATGTAAACAGCACAAAAATATATGTGTATATACATGCATGCAAGTTAAGTACAATTCAAGAACGTCCCTTAAAAACGGTAAAATAAACAGTTCAACATGACTTTTTTTTTTTTTTTTTGCATGAAAAGATAATTGCATGTAGTAAAAAGTTCTGAACAAGAGGGCCATCAGGCCC